>ML789027.1:212450-232169 GCA_009831015.1 Picea engelmannii
TTGTCAATCATATGGTGTTTTCATACTGTTAAATGTTATATGCTGCCCATAATTTCTTATTCCATTTTTTATGTGTGATCAATCAATCATTTGATTATTATGAAATTTATTTCTAATGTTAAATGATGGATAATATCAATACCTAGAATTGAGTTTTCTTTCGTTCTTAAAAATTGATTATCTTAAGATCACACGATTTTTAATTAGTTGTCTTCCTGTTGTTATTAATATACTCCAATATCAAATTCTTCTTTGAATGTATTCTGGAAGTGCTAGCATTGTTCTGTTATAGGTTTCCCTTAACAACAGTACAGCCAGGAGCTCATACAACACAGAAAGATAAATACCATCTTCGTTGATTAGCGACAGGTTATTATGTGTGTTATTTAGTTAAGTTGTTTATGAATGAAACAATGAATGTATGGTTCAACGTTCACTATCCAAATGTTCATGTTTCATTAATTTTTTTTGCAAGATTCTTTAAATTTATAAAAGAAAAACAATAAATATTTTTATATGCTTTCTTTATCTGCTTCCTAGAAGCAATCCTTTTTTACATCGACTTTCGTAAGTTTCGATTAAAACTTGCAGCTTGTAAATCATGTAAATAAACGAGACTTGTATATATTATGCTTAAATACAACCACTATAGTTACATTTGAACACATGTACATATATATAATGTGTTTAGTAATTAGTTAGTTATTTCTCTCTTTTATTCGTTTCTTTTAGGATTCTTAGATTGGCTAACGGAGCCATTAAACCTGTCAGAACGAGTTACACCAAACGGCTCGGGTTATTTAGACAACCCCGGACTGGACTCGCTCTTCCAGTTGATGGACGGTCAATTTTGCCCGTCAACAAATGGCGCTAGAAGGAGGGCCGAGATCGATTTAATGATTAAATGTTTCACCCCTCAGCTTTTCATAATTCCAGATTTATAAATCCTTCTTGTGTATCATCTTATAATGCACTACAAGGCAAGTTAATTATTTGGAGTCAATTTCTTCAAATTCTTAATGGCTCCTGCCCAAATCACTATGTCGAAACATGCTTTTAATGTCTCACTACCAATTATTTCCAACAAGACAGTTGATCTATTTTCAGAACTCACCTTTGATGGTGAATGGAACACATCTGCAGTAGACCATATTTCTAATTTTTTTTATATGTGTTTAATACATAAGATCACCAATTCTAATGCTACATGCAGATTGTTTGCTCTCACTTTCCAAGGTCGGGTTAAGGTTTGGTTTGAATATTTTCGAGCTAATTCTACTCATTCTTTGTCTAAGTTTGTATTTGATTTTTTATCATATTTTAGCAACTATGATTATGATGAATTATGTGAAGAATTAAGTTGCTTAAGAAAAGAAAATGGTGAAGCATTCAATGATTTTGCAATTAGGTTCATTCATGTTGGTATTAGATTCCCTTTGAAAGAAATGTCGCTTATTAATGAATGTTTTGAATATCTCGTTTCTCTCTCAGACAAGCAAGATCAATTAATTTTTAACCAATCTGAGTTGAGCACTAACACTCAATCTCAAGATGGTTCAAATTTTCATGTTGATCTTGAAGATTTTGAGGCACCACAATTTTTTTTTACTTCTTTCAGTTTGGCAAATCATGAGCCACATAATGAAATTGTCACATCTAATCATTCTTCGCAAACAATGTATCCTCTTGTTGAACAAGGAACCTTTACTTTAAAAGATGACAATTGTCCCACTCTCATAGATTTTATAACGGTTTCTAAAGTAAAAGAGGTCGAATGTGAAGTTGATAATCATGTGGACGATAAATCTTCCCCTAATTTAGTTGAACAGATCCATGATCAATCAGTGGGAGACAAAATCATTAGGCAGACTATTAATCAACCTTCTATCTCTAGTGATTTGCTCTCAAATTTTCCCTTACATAATGAACCAAATTGTCTCTTAGAAACCGTCTCGTATTATTTAAAAGAGAATACAACAGAGGTTGATCAGTTTATACAAGGAGAAGGAACAAAACCATATTCTGGAACGTATATACCTATCATTTCAAGAGATGCATTTTGTCTCCTCAATTCTTCTACATATTATTCCTTGTACCCTGATATTTTTAATCCTAATGTTGTGCAATTGCATGTTCCATATTGCCTTGGAGAGAATTCAACATTATATAATCAGGTACAAAGAGATTACCGAATAGAAGATAAAGAGGAAAATAATTCTACACATGAACATATCAATTCTTATTCTCATCAATTATCCATGGGTAAATCAAGAAATGATTTGAAAGAGTCTCAAATTGCATCTTCCATTGATTCATCTCAACTTGTGATTAAAGAAGAATCTAGATTTTTCCATGATCAATTATTTGAGGTTGAAAAGTATAATCGGCCAAATATTACTACTAATGATGTTTTATCGGTCGTTCCATCTAGTTCACCTCAAATAGTTAACCTTGAAATATCTAAGATCAATGCAAAGTTTCAAGAGAATGAAACACTTACTTTCCGATCGAGAAACATGATAAGTTCTTGCCATCTTGGTCCGAGCTTTTTAAAATATTCTTTCCTTGATAATCTAATATTTTATTCTCACCAGGAATATTTCTCGCATGTGAATTCTTTCAAACCATCCCATGTCAGCAATTGCATGTATCATGATAGTATTGCAGAATGGCTAGAGGATTCATACAAAAAGAATGTTCAAGGGAATGGTAAGATCATGCTTTCCTTGTTTTTAAATGATGATGATAAAGGTGAGTATGATATATTTTTGTCATTTTTTGATATACTACCATTCTTGTTACTAATATTTTATCTTGTTTCCATTGCAGGACTGGAGTTACTTCGATGGCTACATTGGAAGCATGACTTCACTTAGCATTTTTTATTTGTTTAGTAGTTAGAGTAGGTTTAGGAGTAGGTTTTCTTTTAGTTTTATTTCTCAGTTTTTCTCTTTGTAATAATGCAGTTATGAACACAAGCAGGCACACCAAGAGAACCATAGTATGAATGTTGTCAGGGAAGTCCACTTTAAATCTTTTTCTCTCTTCTTTTCATTGAATATTTATTTTCAAAAATGCAGTATCATCATTAAAATTTTAAATGGAAAGTAAAGAGATAAGTAAATTTAAAATATCAATTCAACCCTGACCCAAGGTGCCATGAGTAGGACTACACTCATCTTAATAAGGCTTTTTCTATTTTTAGTCTCTTTTATTTTTAATAATAATGCTTGGTCAAAGTAACATCTTATGAATTACTATCTTAAGAAAAGAACTTGCTTGCACATGATATTTTATATGATTTAGTTCTTCCTTTATTTTACAGTGAGATGCTAGTGGATCCAAAAGCTCAAGTTTATCTTTCGCCAAAATCATTTCCTGAAAAGTTTTATTTTGTTATTTTGATTTTTTTTGTACTTTTGATTTTGAATCCCATTAATAAAATTTGATTTGGTTTGTTGTGTGTTTTTGTTTTCTTTGATTATTTTGAATGAGTTTTCCTCTTATCTTTCTTTTTGAATCAATATATTTCTGATCAAAGAACTATTGTCAAAGGAAGCATTTATTTTAAGACTTGTGTTTTTCAAGCAAATTGAAATAGTTCAAAGTGGTCCTGATATTAAGATATAGCTCAGACAATTGATTTTTAAGTCAATTGTCACTTTCATTTTGTCCTCAAATTGTCTTTGCCAGAGTATTACACCAGAGATAGGGTTTAAATCTTTGAGAATTACGATGATCTTTAAACTTTTTACGCCATCCATATTCTTAAGGAATCACTTTTAAGTGCTTCCCCATTCTCTAGATGATTTCTTAAAGAAAATCTAAAATCTCTAAACCATGATAAAACTTCCAATTTTGAAAGCAAATAAATTACATGGTCAACTATTCACTTGTATTGCAATTAACCTCCAGTATCACTACGCTCTCTTTTTCATCAAGAAATCTATAATTGTATTATTATTTAAAAGTGGCATAAGAGGGTTGAAAGCACTTATGTGTGGGAAGTGTGTGTAAACCTGTCGGGGTACTGAACATGCCTGTTGGCAACAAAGCAATGTCGGGTCGAGAGGTAGCAGGGATATGTTTTTAAATTATCTTTTATGGAAGTATACATCATGTGGATACAACTATTGGATGGGATTAAAGCATTTGAGTGGGTTAAATGACATTTGTGTCGAGGCTATGGGCGCCTGCTGGCAGCAGTGGCTCTGTCAACGGTATTGAAGTCATTTTATAAACATCGTGACTCTTTGATTAAGACATTATTTAAGGTTATAATCTTCTGAAAAGAAAATTCTATTGTATGGTTATAACATTGAGCTTATCCTAATACTATATGGTCTAAGAGTGAATTTATTTCAGGGAGCTTAAATCCTTTTTCAAGTTTTATTATTTTCTTCCTAGGATGAAATATTACCATATCAGAGATAACCGCTTTACCCAGTAAGTCGCCATTTGTTGGGCCCCAGCAACTCCCCTTATATTTTTACAAAATTTAAAGGGCCCCTATTAAAATCTTGATAATTATAATGAGCTACATAATCAACCTTTTCAAATAGTTCCATTCCTTGGCTTGCTTTGAGACAAACTTCAGACATTCACTTTAGTATGAGTCATTTATTACAAGAGTATATGTCAAAAGTTAAAAACGAGCATAAAAATCTCAATTTAAACAAAAACGTTCATTTTTTTATCAAATGTTTACTTTTGTTTAAATTATGATTATGTGTTTATTATTTTGCTCATTAGCAAGTTTGACTATTTTGAATAATGTGTTCAGTACTTCATCAAATAATATCTTGGTTGGTTTCTCATTTTCATGAAATCATTTGGTGATATTAATTAATTAAATTCTTTTTTTTTTCATTTTGCATCTCATAATAATAATACAAAATAAAAAAGAATTATCTATGATTTGTTTGATTTTATTTTCTTCTCCATTAACTTGAAGCTTCTAGAATTAAGATCATATTTGAAAGGAAAATATAAATAATGTTTGTTTATAACTTATAGTTAGTTTAAATTCATTTTTTGATTTTTCTAGATTTTTCTAGATTTTGTTTTATTCACAATTTTTAGGTTATTAATTTTTAGGTTATTAATTTAGGTTTCTTTTTGTTTCACGGGTTTCTATTATCAAATATTTGATACGGATCTGATCATGGCTTGATTTTATTATCCAAATATGTTCAAGATGATTGATCCAAAAATAATTTTGGATTGCTACAAATAATTTTATGAGCAACAACAGATAAAATTTGGAAAGGCGTCAAGATCAGATACACAATTTTGGAGCACTGATTACAGCCAAACCGTGAGGAATTTGGAGAAACAGTTGAAAACCCAGAACCAAAATGGACCCATTTACCTTCCGCATAAATATTTTCCCAAACCAATGCACGATTTGAGAGATATTTGGGTCTCTTTTAGAGGCAAATTTCAGGTGGCAGAAATTAAAAGTGATGCCCAGACTGTTCATTCATTTGATAAATATATGAGAAAGATCAGAGCCATGGAGATCCAAGAATTGGAGAGGAGGATTTCAATCCTTTCTCTTTTGTATATTATTTATTTTGTAAACTTTTTATTTCTTTTCAAATGGAGTAATGGATGGCTGGAAGCTTTGGGAGAATGGACGAATATGTTTAAAGAAGAATATGGAATTCCAGGTTGCTTAATGGCTTTTGTACTGTAAGTAAAATGGTTTTATTTTCATATTATATCTTCATATTATTTCAATAATTGATTATGCATTGATTTAAATAGCTTTAGTCTTTTTTATCAATACATGGTTAATTATTATTATTTATATATTAATTGTTCCAATCTTTAAGAGTTTATTATCCAAAACAATTCTCCAGGACTACAATATGGGCATGTGATTTTGATCAAGAATATGGGAAAGTAATTCATCTTTGGTTTTAGACCTGTGTGATACTTATTTGATTTCATTCTTTCATTATTTTTATATTATGAAAATGTTATAACGGTTGATTTTAGCTTTAGCTTGTCAATCATATGGTGTTTTCATACTGTTAAATGTTATATGCTGCCCATAATTTCTTATTCCATTTTTTATGTGTGATCAATCAATCATTTGATTATTATGGAATTTATTTCTAATTTTAAATGATGGATAATATCAATACCCAGAATTGAGTTTTCTTTCGTTCTTAAAAATTGATTATCTTAAGATCACACAATTTTTAATTAGTTGTCTTCCTGTTGTTATTAATATACTCCAATATCAAATTCTTCTTTGAATGTATTCTAGAAGTTCTAGTATTGTTCTGTTATAGGTTTCCCTTAACAACAGTACAGGCAGGAGCTCATACAACACAAAAAGATAAATACCAGTTTCGTTGATTAGCGACAGGTTATTATGTGTGTTGTTTAATTAAGTTGTTTATGAATGAAACAATGAATGTATGGTTCATCTTTTACTATCCAAATGTTCATGTTTCATTAACTTTTTTTGCAAGATTCTTTAAATTTATAAAAGAAAAACAATAAATATTTTTATATGCTTTCTTTATCTGCTTCCTAGAAGCAATCATTTTTTACATCGATTTTCGTAAGTTTCGATTAAAACTTGCAGCTTGTAAATCATGTAAATAAACGAGACTTGTATATCTTCTGCTTAAATACAACTACTATAGTTACATTTGAACATATGTACATATATATAGTGTTTTTAGTAATTAGTTAGTTATTTCTCTCTTTTATTCGTTTCTTTTAGGATTATTAGATTGGCTAACAGAGCCATTAAACCCATCAGAACAAGTTACACCAAACGACTTGGGGTATTTAGACAACCCCGGACCGGACTCGCTCTTCCAGTTGACGGATGGTCAATTTCTCCCATCAATAGGGTGGAGGTGGATTTAGAGGAGGAAGAAATGGAGGAATAGGATCATGTCAATGTTACAATTGTGATGAACAATAACACATGGCCAAAGGCTATCCTCACCCGAGATAACCATGGTGTTCACACTGCAGAACTAATGTTCACGCAATCAAAAAATTCCCAGACTTGATCGTGAAGTGGGTGGAATGGTTTCTTTAAAGAGGAGGTAAGTTCATAGGCTCAAAACTTAGGAGGGAAGTAGAAGGGAAGATACCCAAAATCAACATCATCACTCACAAAGGAGAAAAAACTAGGGCACATGTAGACAGTCAACCCAATATTTAGAAATCAGTCAACAAGGATGATAGGTATGACCCTTTGAAACAAAAGATATTTTTCAAATATGTAATATAAATATTTAAATATATCTCTTCTCCGAAAATAGTGAAAAATCCTCCTAAGTTTATCCTTCAACCCAATATTTCTCAAGCCCTTACCTCACCACGTGCTCCCAAGAATCCTGTAAACTCGAGAAGACACCGTTAGAAGTCCCAAAATGTAATTAACATATGGTTTCAATTATTCTTTGACATCCTGGGAGATGACCAACTTATTGAGAAGTTGTGAAACACCTTATACCTATCCTTGGGATAGGAGGGAACTCCAGAGACGATTGTAAGCATCAACCTCCCCGAGAATAATATACAGAGAATACAAAGAAGGTATGAACTGGAAAAAAATTTAGGTTGGAAGCCCAGTTAGATGACTTTGAGATTAAAAATGTCATGCTAGACTTGGGATCAGATGTCAATATCTTACCCAAAAATAACTGGGAGGATATAGGGAAACCTCAATTGGTGTATTCGCCCATCCAACTGAGAATGGCTAACCAATAATTCATTTTCCCAGTAGGGAGACTAGAAAACGTGGAGGTAGATGTTTCAAGAGTTAAAACGACAATTTATTTCGAAGTGATTTAAATCATGGTAGACAAAGACCCCTACCCTACCTTATTAGGAATTGATTGGGACTGTGAAAATTATGTTGTCATCAACTTAAAGAGTGACACCATGATGTTTGAGGTGGATGGAATAAAGGTATTCCAACCCTTAGATTTGTACTTTGGGTCGATATATACTGAGCCAATGGATAATAACATGGAGTCAGAAGTTATTGACCAGTTATACATCATAACAACATGGATGAGGCCCGACTATATTAACCCCAATGCAAACGTATATGTAAGTTGGAGGAGCATACAATTAGTTGATGAGGACTCAAAACTGGTTTTTGACGGCTAGAAATAAGGTTGATACAAAATATTATCAAGATGCTGCACAACTATGAGGTAGTCAAGATGGATTGGAATCGAGGTAAGGAATCACCCAACATATGATGGTACTTCATACTTGGAAAACTTTCTCAATGAACTAGAAGGAAAAGTTTCACTATACCTAAGAATCTCATTTTTTTATATAGCCTTGAAGGATACCCCATCTAGATGGCGGTCCACTCACAGAGACTTGATTATGGATTGGGAGGATGCAAATAAACTGATTCGATGCATATTCCTCAGTAGCGATTAGTTGAAAGAAGATGTGAGGATGGATTGTCAAGGTACACAACTGTTTGATGGGAAGTATGACCCCATAGTGCATGCTTCTTAAAGAAATAGTGAGTTTTGAAATTACCCTCTCGACCATGGGTTCAACTATTTTTCCACTTTCTAGGTGTGATCCCAAAATCTTGGTACACACATGAAGAGACTAGAAGACAAAAAATCTATTGGTAGACCTTAAAAAATCAGTGTTGCAGAGATTTCTCCTTCGCTAGTAAGTCCCCTGATCTTCACTTAGTCCTTCAAATAATTTGGTAGATGTTATTTACTAACATTTGTGAACACAGATCAAGCCTAGTAGTATGTTCTGATCATGGCCATTTGTTTTAGTCCAATTGAGGCCACAACCCTATCGAAATACCTTTATCTTGATGTAAAATTGATAAAGGCCTAAAATAATCCAATGAATTAGAAGAACTTAGAAACCTCAATATCAAAGAAGCTGATAGTACAATAGAAGTCTAAGACACTATACCCAGTCATACTTGTAGCTCTTATAAACATCCCCTAAAGTGCTAGAAAGTAAATATAGGAAGTGAAGAGCATCCTAATATAGTTTCCATAGGATATTATTGGGACAAGAAAACCATGAGTGACGTCTAAATCCTGTTGTGGGAATATAAGGACTTATTCCCAAAAACCTTCTCATAACTGAAACGAATAAAAGGATCCATGGGGGAAGATGAATATCGCGATGAAACTTGACTCAAAACCCATGAACAATAGACCATATCATCTCAATCCCAAGGAAAAAGAGAAGGTCAAGAAAGAAGTGGAAAAAATGCTTGCGGTAGGATTGATCTTTCATGTCGAAGAAGAAGAGTGGGTTAGCCCCATAGTCATACATAGCAAGAAGGATACATAAGACATTTGGGTCTATGTTGGCTACAAGATTTTTAATTATGCATGTGTGCACGATCCATTCCCAACACTATTCAATGATGAGGGGTTAGATAAATTTGCGGGGAAAGAAGATTATTCGTTTATAGATGGATTCCCAGGGTATCACCAAGTCAAAATATTATAAGAAGACAAAAATAATACTACATTCATAACTGAGTGGGGATAATTTGCATACAATGTGATTCCTTTTGGCTTAAATAATTCCCCAGTAATATTTTACAGGATCATTATAGAAACATGTGTCACTTCATACACAAGTTTCTAGAAGTCTACATGGACAATTGGATTGTATGCAGTTTGTTGAAGGTACATGTAAGGCTACTACAGTTGATGTTTGATAGATGTTTCTAATTATAGATATATATGAACCTGAGGAAGTGTATTTTTTGTGTATTGCACGACAACCTTCTGGGCCACATTATTTGTTGGGAAGGAGTCATGGTGGAACTATCTAAAGTTGTAGTTATCCTGAACATGTTTCCACCTACAAGTGTTAAATAGTTGTGCTCGACGCTTGGGCATACAAGATACTACTGTAGGTTCATCATAAGATATGAAAGTATCACCGCACCACTGGAGAAACTGTTGAATAAGTTTGAAGCATTCCGATGGACAGTTCAATGTGACAAGGCATTTGGTATCCTCAAAGAGAAACTCAGTACTGCACCTATTCTTATATACCCGAACTGGGAGATTGAATTCCATGTACATGTAGACTCATCGGGTATCTCCCTGGGAGCCATTTTAGTGCAACTATGAGAAGGGAATATGGACCAACCTATCTACTTTTCTATCATAAATATTTCTCAATAAGAATAGAACTACACAACAATCGAAAGGGAAGGTCTAGCTATGATTTATTCATTGCAAATATTTGTCACTATTTACTAGGCTCTCATTTTAAGATTTTTACTGACTATTTTGTGTTGAAGTACCTAGTTAATAAGCTAATCATTGAGGGAAGTATTTGTAGGTGGTTATTACTCTTTCAGGAGTTTTCGTTCGAGGTAATTGTCAAGCCTAGAATATTTAATGTAGTTCTACATCACCTACCCATACTGGAGTCAGGGGAAAGTGGAGGAGCAATGGACGACCAGATCCCCGATGTAGACCTATTCCATATTGAATCCATCCCAGAGTATCTTGACGACATTGCTTCCTTTCACAACTTGAGGAATTTCCCATAAAATTATTCTACAACTCATAAATGACACCTGGTGGTCTTAGCAACAGACTACCAACTGATTGAGGGACATCTCTACAAGATGTGACTAGATAACATCCTCATAAGGTGTGTCCTAACCCTTCAGAGGCAAGATATCTTGTGGGAATTACACAGTGGATTTTTAAGAGGAAATGTTGAAGGGAAAGATATAGCACATAAGGTACTTCAAGGTGGGTTATGGTGGACAATGTTATTCAAACATGCTACAAATTATGCTATATGTTGCGACATTTTCCAATGAGTATGGAAGACATCACATAGAGATGAATTACCTCTTCAACGAGTTAGAGCACTACAGGAAGTGGAGAAGTGGGTTGTTGACTTTATTGGACCAATTAATCCACCCACCAAGCATTCAAAGGTTAGATATATCATCATAGCAATATAATATCTCATGCAGTGGGCTGAAGTAGAGGTATTTTAGGATTGTTCAACAAACACAACTGCTAGATTCATATTTGAGAAAATTATTGTTGGGTTTGGATGTCCAAGGATCTTGACCAATGATCAAGGTAGTCACTTCGTTAGCAGTATAATCAAAACATTGATGAAAAAATTCCTCATCCAACACCATAAGATTAGTCCTTATCATCCAAAATTTAATGGAACAGTGGAGGAATTCAACAAGATTTTGGAAATCAGACTGAGAAAGGTGTGTTGCGCAAATAGGGAGGAATGGGATGATAGAGTTCCAGTAGTCTTATGGGATTATAGGAATACCAAAAATAATATGCACAAGTATACCCCATTTCAGTTGGTTTACGGAAAGGAAGTTGTTGTACCTGCATATTGTATCACACCGAGTCTCTATATAGCACAAACTACACATATGATAGATGATGAATCAATTGTGAAAAAGATTGCAAACTTGCAGGAACTTGAGGAAGCAAAATTCTTAGTTGATTTTCACTAGTCAGTGGAAAAATATAGGCATAAATCTTGGCATGAAAAATACATTAATTCCAAGAGGTTTGTGCAAGGGGATAAGGTACTCCTCTATGACAATTGTGATCAGAAACATCTAGGAAATTTGTGCATGCATTGGTTAGGTCCATTCCTAGTTTCTCAAATTCAACAATCTAGTGTAGTCAAGCTAGCACAACTAGATGGCATCCTTCTACCAAGTTGGGTGAAGGGCACATGCCTAAATCCCTACATTTACTACTCTTAATAGAGGGACCATTGCTCCATTCCAAGGGATATTTTACAGTATTTAGACTTTGCTTGACTATTGTAAATTTTGTTTTTAGATGTAATAACATCAGAGTTTGCTCAGTGGCACCACGACATATGTTTTCTCAGTTTAATGGTTGGATCTTTTCCGAAATGCTTACTCAGTAGTGCATTGTCATATGAGTCACCAATTATCTCATAAATCCACCAGAGAACCACATTGTGTTCAGGGGGGGAGTGAATCTGAAACATATTAACGACTAAGCATCAATTGTGTCACATCCAATTGTAACCTTTATGTTAACTGCCAAAAATTGTCATGATGTCTCGTCAAGTCTTAAAATTCCATGAATGCGTGAATGTTGTGGATATTCTCGTTGTGATTCTAACCCATTAAAATTGTAAGCCCCTCACATTGGCCACGTGTTGGTACGAGCACCCATTAAATTCAGGATCCATTCATATATTTTACCCTATTATCAGTCTTGTCAGATGTATGTGCCTTATATTGCATGAATGTCTTAATTACTAGATCATTTATGAGTAGTTATCAGTTTACGCCATTACCTCATCTATAACATCCCATAATATTATTGTGAACAACACAATGTTCAATTATCTTCCCTATATTCTTGAGTTTCCCACACCTAGTACATTCTGAGAAGCCTCCTTCTCCCCAGTCGTGTCCCCACCCCAATTCAATGTGTTTACCAACAGAAGGATGAAGCTCAATATCGAAAATCCCAAGAATAACAGGAGGACGAAGCTTAGTCCCTAAGGAATAAATCTGAGATGGGCCCTATGATCCTATAATCGAGGTGTTGGGTGATGTCAAAGGGAAGGTTGAGCAAGAAAAACTCCTCAACCTCAATCTAATGGATGTGACGTTATTCCCACATATGAATATTGATGTGTTATGGGAGATGGGTTCTGAGCCAATAGGGGAAGCAAAATTTGTCCCAAAGCCCAAATTTATCAATGTGTTCAACTCAATGATCATACACCTCATGGATTTACCAGTGTTTGAGACCACTGGCGAGGTTTCATGATGAACCAGGTTCTTTCTAAGCAAAGTTCATGAAAAGATATTATGGATCGACATAAGATATCCCATCCATGTAGAGGATATCCATCATCTCACAGGGCTGCCAATGGAAGGTCAGGATGTATGTAAAGGGTTCCAAGGGTCGAGAAAGCATGATAAAAATAAGGGTGAAATTACTTTGTATGAAAATTTCCATACCTAGCGAGTGGTTGTACAATGAAAATTGAGCCAATTCTCCCATAAACTGTGAGAACAACCTAATATGTAATTTCTAGCAAGGTCATGCACTCATACTACAAGGGTGAATGCACTTTGGATTCCCTATTAGTGGAATATATATGCACAAGAAATGTAGTATTTAACTAGTGTAGTTACTTGTTGGAGGAATCACTCATTGTGTCTGAGGAAGTTCAGGATAAGGGAGACACCCTCCTGTCATTGGACACACCGACTACACTGAGAGGGGGGGTGAACAGTGTAGGGCTCTTTTTCCCAAAACTCCTTTGTTAAAAATCACCATTAACTCATTAATCATTGCTGTCATTTATAACCAGTTAAATGTAAACACATATCAACAACATATATTAGCAATATATCATCAACAAGTCATCACCACAAGGAACACAAAGAACACAAGATGTATGTACAATTTTATTTTTATTACGGATTACAATCCTTGGGGTTTTTCAACAACAAATGAATAAAGTACAGCTCTACAAGAGCACCAACTCTATAATGAAAGACTTAGCTTACACCCTCAGAACCAACTGAGATGAGGCAACAATCCTCAACATATATCAATCTGTACCATAAAAAAGTGCATCAACCATGCACCAACCTGTGCCAAACAACCGGTAATCAACCTGTATCGTAAACAAGTGCATCCAACCATGTACAAAGTATATACCAATAATGTGTCAACTACTCATCAAAAATGAATCATAAATATGTACCAACAGCATCAACTATACACCTCATGTATGTGCCAACTCATCAACTTCTTGTCTCAACCATGACTAGTTTTGGATTAGTCAACAACCGTAACTTGAAATAATCATAACTTTGTACCTGTAATGAATAAATATATGAAACTGATGCACAATGTTATTCAATGTGTTTTATGCAATTCTTCCAAGTTTCAGTGATTGGAACCTCTCATAAAAGGAGTTATAGAAAAAATGACATATCTTGCTAAATTCTGGCTTATTCTAGAGAGTGACCTTGTAGAGCGTGCCCTGCATGAAATATTTGTTGAATCGATCTAAAACTATTACACAACATACTAAAAACTGTAATCTAACCAAAAAAATTGGTCTCATTGAATTTGGATCTATTATGAAAAAGTTATGTCAATTTTACCCGAAACACTTGTTTTAGACTAGTTTCAGGACTAGCCACAAACCCTATTTTCCACGGAGTGTATCTCCAAAAATACAACAACCCAGAATATGAGTTTTTTACCAAAGATACTTGGGTATGTTTTCGCAATGGAATATCAATATCAAGTACTGAATCATTATAGAAAATAACTTATTATGAAAATGATGAGATGACCTGTAAATGACATACCTTAGAAAGCATCATGAAAAGAATTTATCCTCCTTTGAATTTCAGCCCTCTTTTCTTCACCTTCCCTATGAAATTTGGCTTATATATCCTTTGGTTACCTCATTCACCTAAAGATATTCAATATTCTCAAGTGTTTCACACCAAAAATTCTCAAGAATCTCTCACAAGAAGCTCTCCACCAATACTCCAAAATATATTCTCACAAGAAGCTCTCCATTGATCCACAAAAAGGATGATCTACAAGAGAACATTTCTATCTTATTTATACTTTCATCCTCTAGGTCACTTAACCCATTTTTAGGTCACTTAACCAATTTCTAGGTCACTTAACCTATTTTCCTTATTTTAGGCTTAACCACTTTCCATAAATAGAAAGTTCTCCACTAATTTATCATTTAAATATTCCTTCTTGATTTTGTCACCTTACTTTATCATTTCTTGATTTTGTCACTTCTCTTTATTATTTAAATAACTCACCTTTACTTTGTCACTTTACTTTATCATTTAAATAATAGTAACCCATTTCTAGGTCACTTAACCTATTTTCCTTATTTTAGGGTTAACCACTTTCCATAAATAGAAAGTTCTCCAACACTTTATCATTTAAATATTCCTTCTTGATTTTGTCACCTTACTTTATCATTTCTTGATTTTGTCACTTCTATTTATTATTTAAATAATGCATCTTGACTTTGTCACATTACTTTATCATTTAAATAATGATTTCTTCTTTTAGGTCACTTTGACTTCTTTGACCTTGGGGGCTTCAAGCCTTCATGTGGGGGTCCTTCATCTTCATAAGGCCATAACTCTCAAACCATGAGGAGTTATGTGAAATTCCAGATACCACCAGAAATGGCATGACAAGCACTATCCATCTAGGATAGTTTCATCAACAATTTCCTTGATCTTCATCTCATTATTCCACATACAAACATGGGTCCTCCAACCATTCTTCTAGGATAACTCAATACGCAAAGCGTCTTCCCCTGAGGGCTTTCACCATAAGGGGACCACTTTGGAGTTCATCCATTTGTGCACCTTATCAATCATGATAAGACAATAATGAGAGCATGGGTCCTCCAACCATTATTCTAGGATAACTCAATCCACAAAGCGTCTTCCCGTGAGGGATTTCACCATAAGGGGACCACTTTGGAGTTCATCCATTTGTGCACCTTGTCAATCATGATAAGACAATAATGATTCATCTATACTTTTTTCCAATAATGCATCATATACCAATGAAACCACATCGATCCATCTTCATCATGTATCAATGACAACTGATTGATCCATCTTCATCATATCAATGACAACTCATTGATCCATCTTCATCTATGCATTCTCATCAAGGACAATACATATTACATTACATCAATCATCAATCAATCAAACCATTGGCATCAATTAAAACATGATCCAATAATATCCCCTTTTGGCATTGATGGCAATACCAATATTGATGTCAACACCAATTACCAGTTATTGATGTCAACATGTAGATAAGGCATGCTCTACATCAATATTCAATGTGACTATCTCTCCCAAATGTGACTATCTCTCCCAATCAATAATCATCAATCACATCAATGTGACTATCTCTCCCCCTTCGACATCAATGGAAAAGGGCCATTTTCCTCTTGGGGTTGCTCCCCCTGCTTGAACTTTCCTTGGGGTTGCTCCCCTGTTTGAGTACCTTTGATCTTCCTCTCAGCAATATCTCCCCTTTTGAACAAGGGATATCACTCTGATGTAATTCTAAAAATACATCGAACATACTCCCCCTGTGACCATCGCTCCTCCTGGAATTATGCCTCTGTGTTATTTCTTCAAATATAGGGCTCTTTTCTAGGTATGCATTTCATAAATATCTCCTCCTAGAATCATGGGAATAAGAATGACTCCCCCTATGGGTATGTCTCCCCTATATTCTCTACGAGATGAACAATGTGCTACCATATAATGATCCTTGGTCTTGTTCATGCATCAAACTCGTGCTATACCAAGCATCATGAAGAAAAAGATATGTCAACAATGAAATAAAGAATCATGAGAAAAATATCAACCAAGCACATCTTGTACAAAAATGTTTGCTCATCATGCACAACACCTATGTACATCAACATCATGCAATGTGCCAAAAGATATCATCCATGGAATGTATCAATCATATGCCTCTATCAATATGCCAACATGTGCATCTACCAATATGCCAACCATGTGAATTCACCAATATGACAACCATGTACATCTACCAATATGCCAACCATGTGAATCTACCAATATGTCAACCATGTGCCTCTACCAATATGCCAACCATGTTCATCTACCAATATGACAACCATGTTTCATATCACTCATGATATGTCTCCATCATGAACCAAGTGCCACAATCATGTATCTTAAACAAATACCAATTGTTATGTTGATCAAGTAGTACCAATGGTGTAGTATCATCAAGCATATGCCATCTATGAGTGTACACAACATGTATCAATTATAGATCAAGATATGAAACATCAATGATGTACACCATGATCATCTCATCAACTCGCCAACCACATGTCCCAATGTGTAGCCCATCCATATGCTAAATGCATGCATCAAGATTTCCAACAAGTAAGATTCCAATCATGATATATTACATAACCAAGGTGTCATAACTTAATTTTCATAACCATAATTGTTCTTCAACAGAAAATGCATCAATCCGTACTCATGGGTTAGTGCCATGCACCCAATATTTTATTTCACATCATCACCTTACATAATCCAATATAGAATCATGAAAACCTCCAGCAAACAGTCTCAGAACCTACAACAAAAAATGTCAGACCCTGCATCACAGAGTTATACCATCACATCAAACTGCAATCCCTGTGCATGGCCCTTTTCTTTAGGCTTCACCACATATACGTGGCATGTTGCACAGATATCTCACGTATGTAGGGGACCTATACAAGGTCATTCTGCGTATGTACATGACTGATATCACTGTCACCTGTGTATGCCTCAGTAGATGACATTTTTGAACTTCCCTTCAGTCTTTCATTCTATTCTGGCTGCTCTGTCTTCTTCACCCACTTCTGTAGATGTCTCTGCTCCTCAGAAATTGAGCTCTGAGCATCCATCTTTTCAAATATGCCCCCCTTCCTTACTTCATTCCTTCTTCTAGCCATGCTATTTGAAGTCCTCATCATAGACTTTCTTCTTATGTTCCAGCACTACTTGGATTTGTGCCCAAATCCACTACAGTTGTAGCATCTCATGGTGTTACAGTGAACAACAATGTGTCCTACTTGATCACATCTCCAACACCTTATGGTTTTATGAAATCTTTCATTATATATTCTTTCACAAGATCTACATTCAAAATATTTGTGACCATATTCACTACATGAACAACAATGACCATGAAAGATATTTTCATACCTTTACTTTGGTGTCCCAAAGATAGCTTCTTGATGTCTTCCTTGCTTTGTTCTTTTAAAATTTTCCTTGCCTTGTGTAGATGGTTGTTTTTCAACATTGTCTTCCTTCTTTGATGAACTTACCTCATGCTTCTTTGAGGTTCTTTCTTCAGCATGTGTAACTTCTTCTTTGTATCCAAGTCCTTATTTATCACATGGTGATATTTGACTTTCCAAGATCTCATCCAATATTTGTTAGCTATTCAAGAATTTGTTTGACTTCTTTACCTTCTTTTTAAGGTGAACAACTTCATCTTCTAACTTATCACATGACTCTTCCTTTTCATGAATTTTATTCTTCAAAAGTTCTTCTACCCTTTTGGATTCTTCAATTTGGGTCTTGAGGTGAATAATAGTTTTTAAAAAGTTGCTAATCTCATCATCTACCTTCCTATCTTCTTTTTCATTCTTTAGTCTTGTGATCTCTTCTTACTTTTCTTCTAATTGAGTCTCATTTCTCTCTTCTTGTTCCTTGAGCATTCCATTTAAATTCAAGATGTGCCTTTGACTTCTCCTAAGAAACTTCTTAGTGTTATCCAAAAGATAGTTATAGTGTGTATAAAAATGATCACTTCTATATCTATATAAACCCTCTTCAACTTGTTTTTGAAGTTCTAATAGATGTTTTTATATTCTTTCCATGGAATAATTTCCATCAAAATTTACACAAACTATTTCTAGATCATCTTCTTCACTTGAGAAAAATTCAACATCATCACATTTTGAATCATTTCAATCAAGAGTCTTTGGAGATTCTTTACCTTTATTTGAAGTATCTTCAAGATCTTCCTTTTTGCCAACATTATCACTTGATTCTTTGTCTTCATTTGAAATGTTTTCAAGATCACATTTAGAAATAATACAATCAAGGGTTTTTGGAGATTCTTTACCTTTGATAATCTTGATGGAGTGGTCTTCAATATCTTCCTTCTCCATCTTTCTTTGATATGTCTCCTCTAGATTTAGCATAGATCCTTGGTAGAAGTGAATTGTTCCATTATTTATTTGATAGGGCTTGAGAGTCCACTAAGAATGAAGAGCCAATGAATCATTCTTCTTTCCTTCCCTTTGAGCTGCAAACTTTGACTTGTTCTTCAACGGAACTAATCCACCAATGTATGTCTTCCAAATAGCCACTCCCATTGTCTTTGAATACAATCTCATCTCTATTCTCCAAGTAGAATAGTTTTCCTCATAAAGGATTGGTATTTCATCATCCATTTGTGTGTCTATGGATCTCCTTCAATATTGTTAAGGCTTATAGTGAAGGCCCTCTCTGATACCAATTGTTTGAAACACTGACTACACTGAGAGGGGGGGTGAACAGTGTAGGGCTCTTTTCCCCAAAACTCCTTAGTTAACAATCACCATTAACTCATTACTCATTGATGTCATTTATAAACAGTTAAATTTCAACACATATCAGCAATATATATTAGAAATATATCATCAACAAGTCATCACCACAAGGAACACAAAGAATAGAAGATGTATGTGCAATTTTCTTTTTATTACGGACTAAAATCCTTGGGGTTTTTTAGAAACAACTGAATATAGTACAACTCTACAAGAGCACCAGCTCTATAATGAAAGACTCATATTACACCCTTAGCACCAACTGTGAAGAGGAAACAATCCTCAACAGATATCAATATGTACCATAAACAAGTGCATCAACCATGCACCAACCTATGCCAAACAACTAGTAATCAACCTGTACCATAAACAAGTGCATCCAACCATGTACCAAGTATATACCAATCATGTGTCAAGTAATAATAAAAAATGACTCATCAATATGTACCAACATCATCAAATATACACCTCATGTATGTGCCAACTCATCAACTGCTTGTCTCAACC
>ML789027.1:232268-248494 GCA_009831015.1 Picea engelmannii
ATACACCTCATGTATGTGCCAACTCATCAACTGCTTGTCTCAACCATGACTAGTTTTGGATTAGTCAACAACCCTAACTTGAAATAATCATAACTTTGTACCTATAATGAATAAAGATATGAAACTGATACACAATGTTATTCATTTTTTTTTATGAAATTCCTCCAATTTTCACTACTTGGAACCTCTGAGAAAAGGATTTATAGAAAAAATGGCATACCTTGTTGAATTTTGGCTTATTCTAGAGAGCGACCTTGTAGAGAGTGCCCCACACAAAATATTTTTTGAATTGCTATGAAACTATTACACAACATACTATAGACTGTAATATAACCAAAACAATTTGTCTCTCTAAATGTGTATATTTTATGAACAAGTTATGACGTTTTTACATGAAACACTTATTTTAGACTAGTTTTAGGACTAGCCACAAACCCTATTTTTCACAGAGTGTATGTCCAACAATACAAAGACCCATAAGCTGAATTTTTTACCACATATACTTGGGTATGTTTCCTCAATGGAATATCATCTCACGGTCAGAATAATTATAGAAAAAAATTATTATGAAAATGGTGAGATGACCTATAAATAACATACCTTAGAAAGCATCATGAAAACAATTTATCCTCCCTTGAATTTCGACCCTCTTTTCTTCACCTTCCCTCTAAAATTTGGCTTATATATCCTTTGGTTACCTCAGTGACCTATAGATCTTCAATATTTTCAAGTTTTACACACCAAAAATGATCAAGAAGCTCTCCACCAATACTCCAAAAGATATTCTCACAAGAAGCTCTCCATTGATCCACAAAAAGGATGATCTAAAAGAGACCATTGCTATCTTATTTATACTTTCATCCTCTACGTCACTTAACTCATTTGTAGGTCACTTCACCCATTTCTAGGTCACTTAACCTATTTTCCTTATTTTAGGGTTCACCACTTTCCATAAATAGAAATTTCTCCAATACTTTATCATTTAAATATTCCTTCTTGATTTTGTCACCTTACTTTATCATTTCTTGATTTTGCCACTTCTCTTTATTATTTAAATAATCCACCTTGAATTTTTCACTTTACTTTATCATTTAAATAATATTAACCCATTTCTAGGCCACTTAACCTATTTTCCTTATTTTAGGGTTAACCACTTTCCATAAATAGAAAGTCCTCCAATACTTTATCATTTAAATATTACTTCTTGATTTTGTCACCTTACTTTATCATTTCTTGATTTTGTCACTTCTATTTATTATTTAAATAATCCACCTTGACTTTGTCACTTTACTTTATTATTTAAATAATGATTTCTTCTTTTAGGTCACTTTGACTTCTTTGACCTTGGGGGCTTCAAGCCTTCATGTGGGGGTCCTTAATATTCGTAAGCATAGATGATTTTAGGGGCTAAATTTATCTCATGGGCTAATTTTCCATGGTTTTTCCAAAAATGAGATTCGCTATTTTAAAAATAATTCGCCCAAATTCTATAGGATAAAATTATTTCACCTTAAAAATCGCCAAAAGTTTATAAAAACTATATAAAATACTTAGAAATTTGAATATTTTTAAAACAATATCGCCAAACATTTATAGTTGACATATGTAGGATTAGTAATATTCACCAAGGTTTCTACATTTTAAAATAACTTTCCATCCTTAAAATCATCCCTATTCGTAAGGCCATAACTCTCAAAGCATGAGGAGTTATGTGACATTCCACATACCACCAGAAATGGCATGACAAGAACTATCCATCTAGGATAGTTTCACCAACAATTTCCTTGATCTTGATCTCATAATTCCACATACAAGCATGGGTCCTCCAACCATTCTTCTGGGATAACTCAAACCACAAAGCGTCTTCCCATGAGGGCTTTCACAATAAGGGGACCACTTTGGAGTTCATCCATTTGTGCACCTTATCAATCATGATAAGGCAATAATGAGAGCATGGGTCCTCCAACCATTCTTCAAGGATAACTCAATCCACAAAGCGTCTTCCTGTGAGGGATTTCACCATAAGGGGACCACTTTGGAGTTCATCCATTTGTGCACCTTATAAATCTTGATAAGACAATAATGAGTCATCTATACATTTTTCCAACAATTCATCATATACCAATGAAACCACATCAATCCATCTTCATCATGTATCAATGAAAACACATTGATCCATCTTCATAATATCAATGACAACTCATTGATCCATCTTCATCTATGCATTCTCATCAAGGACAATACATATTACATTACATCAATCATCAATCAATCAATTCTTTGGCATCAATCAATCACTTGACATCAATCAATCAAACCATTGGAATCAATGACAACATGATCCAACACACATATGGATATTTGTTGCTAGAGTAGGAAATTTTGGGAGTGAATCATAGTAAGCAAGGCAGAATGGACCAAAGGAAATAATGCATGCTAGGAAAGAATGAAAAGCACTGTGACAAATGGAAAAGGAATAAGCGCGCTAGGAAATAAGGAAGATCAATGCAGAGTCAAAGAAAGGATGAAGACCAACCGCGAGGAAGGTAGTTGGAAAGTGGAGAAGTTGAGTCCACTTAGGATTAGGGTTTTTAAGTCATAATGTAAGGGTTTTACCCATTTTTAGTATAAATAGAGGATGTAGGAGGAAGCTAGGGATATCATATCGTATCATTGAACTTTAGCATGAGAGAAGTAATTTGAGCATCCTTTTCAGTTTTGAGTTGAATTCTGTATTTTTTTTAGAGATGCAGAGCTTGGATTGAGTCAGAGGTGATATGTAAATGAGGGTCAGGTCGCAAGTTGTGGAGCTTGGTGCTATGTTTTTCAATCTCTCTAGTACAAAACTATGATCTAATGCATGCAACACAATTTTAAAGAAGAATGAATACAAAAGAATATATTTGTGGATGTAGCCCAAGGGGGTGAGCCACAGTAAAATCATGTGTTGTAATGTGTTTGAATATTTTTTGTTGATTAAGAAATTATGAATGAATGGATAGATGAATGAATGGGTTTATTTACAGCGTGCACTAGATTCTGTATGTAGAATATATGTTATTGAATGGATAAAATGATAGATTTGATGAATGTTATGGTAGACTATATGTTAAATTAGAAGAGAAGTAAAAAGAAAATCCCCAACCCCTTCCATGACTGCAGACATTTGCGTCCTATAGTCTCCCATAATCCATCTTGGGTGAGATTGTGTTCTGCACTCTATGCACGATGCAACCTTCTGGTTTACCAGAAGGGACGATGGTGAAAAGGGTTTTGTTGGAGAACTAAGGTACAAACTGGGTCAGCCCATACATCCAACAAATGGTTTTGTTTCCAGATGGAGCTCAAAAGAACAACCTGGAAGGGGTTTGATGAAGAAAATTTGATGGTAAAAAGGTATGTTCAGGCCAGGAAATCCCACGAAGAAAGAGATTAAAAGATGGTTGGAGACAAAGGAGCTAGAGTTCACACAGAAAGATAACAAAATTTCCATATATACACAGCACCAATACCTGTAGAGGTATGTGTTTAGTGATTTACATGAAGCATATTTTTGTTACTTCCTAGAATTATTATAGGAGTGGTTATTGAGGTTGAATGATTCCCATTCGACTAATCGAACTAGGAAAGTAGAGTGGACTATTGAGAATATTGTGAAATTGGAAAGGGTTAATAATAAATTAACACGCGTAATGGATTTATGGCTAGATAAAATTACCACATGGTTTATCACCAAGTTTGCAGTAGATACAACCAAGTCATATATTGTTGCAGAGTAGGATTTATTGAAGGGACCCAAAGGAAGGTACAATAGGTATCTTTACACTATGGAAGGTATGAGATATGGAGAAGGCTCTGGAGAGTATCCAGAAGAAGGGAGAATGGATCCCATCATGATGGATGATGAAAAAATAAGGAAGATCATAAAGAAAGTAGGTGTGATGCACAATGAATGACCTTACTAGTATAAGATGAATAAAACAAAGAGGGAAATAACCGATCGAGAGGGCTTGGACAATGATGAGGAAGAGGTAGAGGATCTATGCACCATGGGGTAGATTGAGGATATCTTGCACACCACATATGAGAGGAAAACCAAAGGACATGGGTTCAGCGTAGAAGAAAGATCTTCATTCCAGATCTGAATTAGTGTGGAACCCACAACCCCATGTGTGACTAAGACATCTAAAGAATAAAAATTAGTTAACTGATAAGTGATTGGCGGTAGAATAATTTTTGGACGAGGGTCTAATTCAAGTAGAAGTAATTCAGCAAGTAGCATGCAGGTATCTACACCACACAGAGGTGGTAGTACAACAAACTTCACAATGGAAGGACACGATCCAAATATTAAGTTACGATAGTTTTGAGGGGACAGGTCAAATGACCCAGCAAATAATTTGTTTATCTGTGAGAAGATATGGGAAGAAAAGAATATTACATATGAAGATACAAAGGTGGTGCAGTTGGAAATCACATTCAGAGACCACGCATTAGACTGGTACATGGGTCTCATAGAAAATAATCCAACAGGAGCGCCTACAACTATAGCAGAAGCGAAAAGGAAATTAATAAATGAATTCCAAAAACCAAGCTTAGAGGACCAGTTCATGAATGAAATGATAGAGATTAAGAAAAACTAGGAGAATCAATCTTGCAAGTGGACCAAAATTTCAAGAGACTAAAATTTAAGTTAAAGTTCCCTATTACTGATATGCAACATAGACATTTGTTTGTTAACTTTTTGTTTCCACACTTGAAGCATCCTTTGAGACAACATAAATTCTAGAGTTAGGCTGAGGCTTTGCAAGCAACCTTACAATTAGAGGAAAATTATTCTAAGTAGACAGATCCATCTATGGAAGAGTTGAGGCAATACCTTAAGAACTTAACATTTCAGCTGAATCAAAATAAAGGTAAGGATAAAAGGGAAGATGTCTAGTGTACAATGTGCAAGACAAAAGGCCATCATAAGAATGAGTGTCCATTATTTGTGTGGTATATTGGAGTGGGCATGCCAAACCCTTTATATTTATGAGGAACATGGTGTGATATTTGTTAAAAACATGGGAATGATCCCTATCGTTTCCCCCTGATGCAGAATTACCAGACAATACCGGACAATACATTTTGTAATTTTTGAAAGTCAGTTGGACATGAAGAAAAGGACTGTAGAACTTTGGATATGATGAAAGAGAGGATATTAGATACATATAGGGTTCAGGTTGAACATATAAAATGAAAACCTATGCAGTAGCCACAATATAAAAATGCACAGAAGCCACAATATAATACCATGCAACCATTTGCAGCACAACTACATTATAATGCACGATAGTTTCAAGGGAAAAAATATTATAATCCCAAACAATAGTGTGCATCACCACCACAGTAAAATAATTCACAACCACAGTACAATCAAGGATCATAGTATAATACACCATGCGGAGATAGTCAAGGAAGAGAAGGAGGCTTCATATGTGGAGGTCATGGAGGAAGAGGCTTTGGAGGAGGTCGAGGACCAATAGTGTGTCACAACTATTAGAAACCTGGACACTATGCTAGAGATTGTCAATAACCAATTGGGATGTGTATGTATTGTCACGCAACAAACCATGAAATATAATATTGTCTGACACTATTAACAAAGATACATGAAAAGAGGAACCAGAACAATCAAAACATGCAATGGATTTTGGTGGAAAGCAGAGAAGAGGAAGGGAAGAAGATTAACATAGTTAGTAGAGGTGGAACCAAGAAAAGATAAGATGTAGCAAAGAAGGATCAAGACAAGTACCAATGGGTTAGGAAGAATACAATGCCTGAACAAAATTTTGATGCATGCAAAGAGAGATGACATTCAAAAAGGATAGACAAGAGATTCTGAAAGAAAATATTGCATCAACTTTGGGAAAAAAGCTAGTAGATGAGGTACCAGTGTATGACATGCCTCCACAATTTGATGAGACCAATAAAGAGAAACTTTCAGAGTAAGTAAGTAACTTAAGAAACTTTTTTGGATCTTGTGTAAAGTTGTTGAATGATAAAAAATATTTACAAATATTGCAAAATCTCTTGAAAAGTGTCACCCAAGGGAAGAAGGGGTAAAGACAATGAATCAGGTCTGGAATAAGAGAAGAACAAGTAGAGAATCTAGGTTGAATGCAAACATAGGATATTTCAATATGGGGGATATCATACAATAGTTAGGGTATGAAGTTAATGTTCTTCCAAGGAAGAGCTAGGAAGCTATGGGAGAAACTCAATTAGGGTATTCACCTATTAAGTTGAAGTTAGAAAATTAGCACAGAGTGGCGACAATTGGAATATTGAAAGGGATTCGAGTAGATATAGATGGTGCGTGCACCATGGCAGACTTCGAAGTCATTGATATAGTATATTATAATTCACCATATCCATCTTTGTTGGTTCTGGATTGAGATTTTGATAACTAGGCTATTATCAATTTGAATACAAGGAATATTATCTTTGAATATAGAGAATACAGAGTTATTGTTCCATTGGATCCCTTATAAGGAGGAAGGTATGTGGAAACTATGGCAGATAATATTCTTACATAATATGTGAATCAATTATACAGAACTACCATGCACGAAGAGGATTAAATAAACCCAACTGTAGATGGCATGCTCAATTGGAGGAGTATCAGTTCTTGTGCTTCAAACTCTGACATGGGAATGGAAAACTAGCAACAAAGACTACATGAATTATCCACTAGAAGATGTGCTAGAATGACGTGCGCGCTAAGATGGATTGGTTGAAAGGTAAGAGAGCCTCCTACTTTTTATGGTCTAAATGAATTAGAGGAATTTTTGAATAAGTTTGAATTAGAAGTAGTAGAAAGTAAGAGATTACCATTATTATATATTTCTTTGAAAGTTACACCTTCCCATTGGTAGGGTGCACATAAGGAGAAAATCAACAACTGGTTTCAGTGTAGAAGGTTATTGCGCATCAAATTCAATGCAGAGCAAGCGCATATATATCAAGAGAAATATGACGGAATTGGACAACCTAAAGAACATGTATATTAATGCATGATTCAATGGATATTAATGCCACTAGAATAATGGCCACATCATTGTATTCACACATTAGAAGGAATTCCAAAGAACTAGTACACAGAACCGGACAACGCAAAGAAACTACAAATTGTGAAGAGATACAACAATATTTTGTAGATACATTTTCCTTTGAGCATGAAAGTCCAAATATATATACAACATTGAAGGTGTTAAGAAACATAATATTTGAATAAACAAAATTTAAAATAATACCAACATATCAAAAGAAAAATAGAAAGATAGTAAAATAATTGCTACATTGTTATCATGTTGCATAAGAATAAGATCTAGTAGAGGATAACTCGCACAATATCCAGATCTCAAAAGTTGAAGGAGAAACAAAAAATAAGGTCCAAATCTAGATTCAAAATATTATGTTGCGCCATTAAAGATCAAGAAGGTAAACATTGGAACTGTATAGAACCCAAAGATTGTAAGTATTGGAGACTATTGGGATAATCAAACAGTAGAAAGAATCACATAATTACTATGCGGGTACAATGACTTATTCCCAATGAAATTTTCAAAAATGAAGGGATTAGTAGGAGAATTAGAAGAAATGAAGATCCCTTTGAAGCTAGAATATATACCTTAAATAAAACCTTACAGAACGAATCCAATATACAAAGAGAAAGTGAAGGCATAAATTGACAAGATGCTAGAAGTTGGTGTCATAGAACCTGTGGAAGAATTAGAATGGATCATTCCTATGGTGGTGTAGGAAAATAAACAAGGAGGGATTAGGATTTGCATAGATTTGAGAAAATTTAATGATGCTTTCTTACATGATCCTTTTCCTACTCCATTTATAGATGAAGTTTTGGAGAATGTAGGGGGGAAAGAAGCTTATTTTTTTACAGATGGATTTTTAGGATATCATCAGATAAGGATAGAACTAGAAGATAGACAGACGAAAACATTTTCTACAAAAATGAGGATCATTTCAGTATACATTCATTCCATTTGGGTGGAAGAATGCACTAGCCATTTTTTCAAGAGTAGTAGTAGCATCCTTTAAGAACTTTATTCACAAGTTTTTAGAAGTTTATTTGGGTGATTAGACAATGTTTAGATTACTAAATGACCATGTTGCAATGAAAAGATTAATGTTAGACAGATGTAGGCAATGTCAGATATCATTGAATATTAAGAAATGTATTTTCAGTGCACCTTTTGGTATTTTGTTAGTGAATGTGATGTGTAAACAAGGCCTAATGGTTGACCTTGCTAAAATTGTTGTCATAGTTAACTTACCACCACCAAAATTAGTGCACCAGTTGAAGAGTCCACTTGGTCATACAGGTTATTACATGAAGTTCATAAGAGGATATGCACATATTATTGCACCAATGGAGGAGTCACTGAAGAAGGACACTAAGTATTAGTAGAATGATGAATTCCAACATAGTTTGGGTATTTTGAAGGAGAAGATGGTTACTGCACCGATTTTAGTGTTTCCATATTTGGAAAAATAATTTCATGTGAATGTGGATTCATCTACAATAGAATTAGGAGAAATATTGAAACAACTAGGAGAAGTTGATATAGATCACACTATTTCATTTGCAGGTATAAAGTTATCAGATTCAAAACAAAACTATAACAGTACAGAAAGACAAAGATTATCTATGGTGTATGCTTTGCATAAATACATACATTACTTGTTAGGGAAATACTTCAATATCTGTAGAGATGATTCTTCTTCGAGATATTTAGTCAATAAGCCAGTGTTGGGGGGAAGGATATGCAGATGGCTACTTTTATTCCAAGAATTTTACTTTGAATTTTTGGTGAAGACTAGAATATTGAATGTAGGACTAGATCACTTATCCATGATAACTAATCAATAATAACCCAGTAACTCAGAAGACAACTTTCCATATGCACAATTATTTTTGGTATAGATAGTTGATGAGTACTTTGTTGACATTATTGAGTTTTTAAGTACATGATTTTCACCAAGAAAATTTACTACTGCGCAAAAGAAAAATTTGGTGGTCAGAGTTGCAGACTATAAATTGATTGTAGGTCATTTATACAAACTTGGAATAGATAACATCTTGAGGATATGTGTTATGGAACATGAAATGCCTATCATATTATAAAAATCACAAGAAGGGATTGTTGGAGGAAACCACGCAGGAAAAGATAATGTGCAGAAGGTATTGCGCACATGATTATGGTGGCCAACAGTTCACAAGGATTAAAAATAATCCTATAAAAAGTGTAGTGTTTGTCAAAGAGTTGGGAAGCCATATAGGAGGGATGATATGCCATTGAGACCTCAAGTAACTTTACAAGTGTTTGATAAGTGGGAAGTAGATTTTGTAGGTCCAATTAATCCACCAACAAGAAGATCATGATCAAGATATATTATTATAACAACAAAATACTTAACCAGATGGGCTAAGGCAACAACAATAAATAAGTCTAGTGTAGAGACAACAACACACTTTTTACTTGAAAAGGTAGTGACATGGTTTGGATGTTCAAGAATATTGATGACTAATCATGGGACTCACTTTATCAACAACACAATTGAGGCAATGTTATAATAATTCGAGATACATCATCAAAAGATCACTCCTTATCATCCCAGGAAAATGGAACAGTGGAAGTCTTTAACAAGATTTTGGAGAATGCCTTGACATAGATTTTTAATGTGAACAAAGATGATTTGGATTTGAAGGTACCAACAGTAATTTGGGCTTATAGAACTACATGCAAGAATTTAACAGGGAATACACCCTTTAGGTTGTTGTATGTATAGGAAGTAGTAGTTTCCTTAGATTATTTGTTACCAAGTCTGTGCATTGTAGCTATTACAGAAATCAAAGAAAGAGGCGCAGTGCGGGAACGATTATCTCAACTGATGGAATTAGAAGAAGACAAAATCATTTTTGGTCTCCATCAAGAGGTACATAAAGAAAAGGATAAAGCATGGAATGACATAAACATTAAGATGAATATCTTCAAAGTTGGAGATCTGGTTTTCCTTTATGACAGTAGATATTTGCAACACCCAAGGAAACTTAGAATGAATTGGATAGGACCATACCAGATAAAGTATGTCACAGATGGAGGTGTTGTACAACTGCATGATCTAGCAGGCAATGAAGTTAAAGGATTGATGAATGGTAGTTGACTAAAACTATATAGGGACCATCGACCCACTAACCCTCAGTAGTTGTAGTGCATCAGGTAGAATTGTACATATTGTAAATATAAGAAGAAAAAGGAAAAAGAAAACTAAAAAAATAAAGAAAAAGACAAAAATAGGTAGTTAGAGGAATAAGTGGTAGACAAATCACAACAAACAGAAAGTCAAGAGGACAAGAAATGAATATACTATGCACAAGATATATATGACAGAAGAAAATACCAGTGCACTAGATATAGATCATAATAGAAAAATATAGCGCACCGGAAAAATGACACAGTAGGGAAAAAGAAAAACTAGTCATCGGAAAAAGGAGGCACCAAACAAACACTTTTTACAGTAATTGAATTGTTCCTGACAAGATTAGGAGCATTTATGACAACATTTTAGAAGCAAAATTAGGGTTGGACAAGCCACATTGTGAATTTGAGCAAACATAGAGTTAATTATCCAAGAGAAAGGAGAGAAATATTGATTTAGCAAGCCAATAGTAAAATTTCATAAGCAAAACCACTTAGATTCCAGCAAGATGCCACCACCTAAATTTAGAGCACCTAGTCAAATGTCGAGGAGAACCCACAAAAACAACAAGGCATCATTAGAGATAGAAATGGAAGTTGAAAACCTACACAAACAAAGGGAGTGGTGGATGTCAATGCCATTCCTTCCCTGGTCATCGAACTAGTGAGTCCTACACTGGTCGAGGAGAAAATAGAGCAGATGCATATTGACCCACCAAAATAAACATTAGCGAAAAACCTAACGCAGGAAACAGTTCAACCCATAAAGGAAGAAGATAAGGAAAGGATTGATTTCAACAAGCTGAGGAATCAAGATGGTGCAGAACAAGAACAACAAGAACAAAAACTAGTAGCAAGAGTCTAGTAGAGAGGAGGAGGAGGAAGAGAAAACATATCAGGAAGTAGGGCCCTCAAGTGCACCAAAAAAGGGGAAAGGGAAACAACAGGTCTAAAAATCCCCGTGCAAGAATTAAGAGGTAACCATTGTGTTACTACACATACTAGCAGGAGTAAAGGTTGTCACATATTTACTTGGATGCATAGATAAACTGCACTATTTGGACCATGATGTAAGGGACACGGATAAATTCCCATAATTCGTGCAACAAGTAAACTTGGAAAGAAAAGGGTTCAATGAGACAAAATTATTGATAATGGAACCTAAGTAGTGGATATAAGGGTTATATAATACAGGTATTATGAACCTATTAGAGATCCTTCACTTTGGCAGGGGGAAGGATGTAAATAATTGCATCAATTAGTTACTAGCAATCATGCACAAAGGTATTTTGGGGCTAGATACAAAAGTTTCCATTGACGTCGACTTGATATCCAAGATAAAAAGTATTCCAACCAATGGTGATAAACATGTGCAGTACCTTGATGAAAAGACCAAGGAGAAACCCTTGGAAGAAGAGATAAAGAATACTTATGGGACATAGAGAGGATGTAGAGGGATCATCATCAATAGAACCAGTCAACCAGCAACACGTCTAGCAACCAAAATGATGGCATGTAAATTACTAAGGAAGTGTTTCAAGGAGGAAGTGTGAGCATGAGTAATAGTAGTAGCCCTGTAGTGCACAAAGGTCATTGTATTAAGCTGGATCCCATACTTATTAAATATATTTTTGGATGATTGTAAAGACACCTAGGAAGTAGGGAAAAATATTCATTACTCATGGATCATTATATTGATTGCATTAGTGGGTTGGAAGCACCCCAAATACACCATGTTTTGTCAAATAACTGGAAGGTGTCATGCAACACAATATGAATCATTATGACACACAACTATTGTAAAATAAAGACAAACAAATTCCAACATCTTCAATACATACCTTGAATAAATAAAATAAAAGGTGGGAGAGAATTGGAGGATACCATCAGAGGTGGTGGAGTACAAAACAATAACAAATTTTAAAGCATCGAGGCATAATATGTGGATCCAGGAAAAAAGGGATCTAGAAAAGGAGTGGTTGTAGATGAGATACTGGGTCATGACAAAATAAGTCCAATGGGAAATGAAAGAATGGCAATAAGGTTACAATAGAACAAGCAAAGGACAAGCAACCAACAAATGAGAAGCAACCAACAAAGGAAAAACATACAGCAGAAGCAGTCTCATCACAAAGGAAGGGCACCCCAACAAAAAATACAGGAGAAACAACAATGCACATGAAGCCAACATGGGGGAGCACAAAAACAAAGAAGAATAATATCCCCAAGCCAGTCACATAGCAGAAGGACTGCGCAGAATATGCTAATGCCATGACACAAAGGAAGGATGACATCCCTACACAAGAGCGACAAATAGGAGGGGATATACCAGATACCCCAGCCACAACAGAGCCAACATAGACAAGACCACCAAAGATAATGATTGTTAAGTGAGGTGGAGCGCGTAATAAAATGAAATCGCATAATGAAGTCCTATAATACACCATAACAAAGGACAATGTATAATTAGTCATGGAGAAAGTACAAGATTGCGTCGTCGAAGAATATGAGGAGGAAGAAAAACAAATGGCAAGGATAATGCAAGAAATGATAGTGGTTAATCATGTCTTGAAGAAAATATGATTCACTAAGGAGCAACACCAAGGGTCAACACAATAGTAGCAAGCAAAGCAAGAAAAACCCATGTAGAATGAGGAGGAGACAGTGCAAATAACAACAATGGAAAGACAAATATTTAGACTGCCCAAAGACATGTTGCAAATAGATGAAGAAATGGTGCAGAGGAAATTCAAGGACGTGGAACAGCTGGAACTGGTATTCACCAAGATACCAACAAAAGATCTATATCAGTTACATGTCAGTGTTATGCAAAAATTTCAATCTAGAGACAAGACAGATGCATAAAACTTGGAGACAGCTAGGGTATCCAAGGAGGTACTAGACATAAACACATAATTACATTGTAGGCCTCACCAAATATTCCTTCAATTTTTGTTTCTTGCAAAAAGTTCTTGTTGCCCTTCCTTTTATTTATTACAGGTCTAGTCATGTTCTAGATCTTTGTTCTCAACTCTTCTAACTATACACAAAGCTTTCTTCCACTGCACCACTTTGATCCCTTCAAAATGCACCCGATCCATATGACACATAATAGGTCAATATATCCATCGACACATCTCTCCAATGAATTCAAAACTTTATGTGATCATCCTTAATCCTTCAATGATAAAATTTCACACCATTATCAACTTCCTTATTTCCTTGCAGTGCACCTTCATGGAGTGTAACCTCACTATGATACCACTTGATAGCGAGATAAATCCCTTTAACCTGCAAATTTTTTTAGAATTCATGCATGAAGGCTTTTAGAATAATACAACCTATGGAAATACAACCCAGGGAAATACAATTAATTTCATTAAGGGAACCCGCTCCCTTTGGTAAATTCCAAGACCCCCTTAGGCCTACTTATGAAGGTTTATTTTGAGAGAATGTGTTCTTACATCACATTAGAAAGAAATATGACCCTTTATGAATGTTGCAACATGACACAATGATTGGGGAATGTACATTTTGACATTAGTAAAAAATATGAAAATCAAATTTCCAGATAACCATTGGGAATGTCACAATTGAACACAGTTTTTCTAGAACACTTGAATGCAACAAAACCCTTGGTTGATGTTGCAATTTAATGAAACCATTTAGGAACATATAATTTTTTCATAAGTGAACCAATGAATGCCACAATGTAACATAACCATAGTCAACATTAGTCAACCATAATAATATGGGAATCCATGTCTCAACTAAAGTCAATTATGGCCAACCATGTTCAACCCAAGTCACCCATGGTTATGTTGATATTTTCTTTGTGATATAACTTGACCCTTCTTGAATGTCGCAATGCGACATAACCAATTAGGGACACAAATTTCCTTATAATCCAACCAAGAAGAATATCACAGTGCATCATGACCATTCAAGAAAACCTCACTAAAACATAACCATTATGGAATGTTAGAGGATGACATAAGCCTTAATAAACATCGCAATGTGACATAACCATATAAATATGCATAAATTTGACATAACACAACAAAGATGAACATCACAATGTGATATAATGATTGGAGAACATCAAAATCCAACATATACCTTGATGAACATCTCAATTAATATCACAATGCATCATGACCATTCAAGAACATCCAATTGAAAGATAAGACTTAAGGAATGTCACAAGGTGACATAACCCTTAATCAACGTCACAATGTGATGTAACCAGAGAAGAATGTAGCAATCCAACATAACACAACAATGATGAACATCACAATGTGACATGTTCATTGGGGAACATCACAACATAACATAATCCTTCATGAACAATGTAATATGACATAACCCTTAACAAACGTCACAATGTGACATAAGAAAACCATATTCCCTTGATGAATGTCATATTCCAATTTAAGCCTTGAAAAACATGGCGATATAACTTAACTCTTGATGTTGTAATGCGAATAAATTCAACCATAATATCTTGACAAACATCATAGTCCAACATAACCCTTGATGAATGTCACAACCTAACATAACCTATGATGTTGCAATCTAGCATAACCCTTGATGAACGTCATAGTATTGCATAATCCAACATAACCCTTCATCAAAATCACTATGTAATGAAAATATACCCACATTGTAATGTGATGAACATAACCTAACATTGCAATGTGAAAAAAATAATACAATGTTGCAATCTCACAAGTTATTACCCTATGTCACAATCCAACATAACTCTTATTGAATGTTTCAATGTGACAAAAGTAAAACATAATTGACCATAATCAACCATGCCCGTAGTGAACCAACACCAACTAAATACAACCATGGTTTTCATAATTCAACCATGATAAACATCATGATTTTAAATAATCATTAAGGAACATCACATTCTAACCTAACCGTTAAGGAACATCACATTGTGACATACCCATTGGGTAAAATAACAATTTAACATAAAGTAACCATGATAAATGTAAAAATTCTACATAACCATTGAGTAACATTTCAATCCAACATATCCTTTCATGTACATTGTAATGTGACATAACCCTTAGTTAACATTAGAATTCAACATAAGCCCACCATGATGAACGTCGCAATATGGCATAACCATTAAGGAATGTCACAAATTTGAAAAAATCCTTGAAGAATGTCATAATGTGAAAAAACCATTGAGGAACATTAAAATTGGATATAATTTGACCAATATGAATATCATGATGTGTCATGACCATTCAAGAACATCGCATTGAAACATAACCCTTATGGAATGTTGCAAGGTGAAATAACCCTTAATGGACGTAACAATGTGACATAAAAACTGAGGAATGAAGCAATTTGAGATAACATGTTGAAAATGAACATTGCAATGCAACATAATCATTTGGGAACATCACAATCCAACATAACCCTTAAGGAACACCATAATGTGATAGTACCCTTGTTGGACGTCACATTTCAACACAGCCATTGAGGAATGTCAAAATACAACATAAGTCAACCATGATTAACATCCCAATGGAACATTTCCCTAGTAAACCATGGTTAAAAATAATGAACATGATAAACCATAGTCAACTATGGCCAAATATCATAAACCAAATATAAACCATAGTAATAAAAATTCAACCATAAGTTTACCATAGTAAATCAAACATAAAACAAAGTCAACCATATGTAAACCACAGTAATCGAAAATTAACCATGCTCAACCAAAGTTAACCATGGTCAATTATGATCCACCACGTTCAACCATGGTCAATGATAGACAACCATGGTCAACCATGTCATCCATAATCAACCACAGTCAACATGGTTATCAATAGTCAACATAGTCACGCATGATCAACCATACTCAAATGTAATCAACCAAATTCAACCATGGTCAAACAAATTCAACCATGTCAACAATGGTCAACCATAGAAACCGTG
>ML789028.1:11164-25331 GCA_009831015.1 Picea engelmannii
TCAGGGTGGCAGGACGGGGCAAGGACAGGTGGTTGTAGCCACCTTCTGGTTGTAGCCGGAGAACATTGGGGGTTGTAGCCTCCTTCTGGTTGTAGCCAGAAATTTGGGGAGTTGGAGCTTCCCTCAGGTTGTAGCCTGAGAAAATAGGGGGTTGGAGACTCCTTCTAGTTGCAGCTGGAAAACAAAGGAAGTTGGTGCTTCCAATGAATGTAATTCTTCAAGACATATAAGAAAAAACATTCCGTGGTTTTTTCCTGATTTGGGTTTCCACGTAAAACACTGGTGTACTGTGTATGTGTATGATTGTTCATTTGTTCATTGCTTATTTACTCTGCAGTTATTGGATAATAATTCTTCATTGATATAGCACTTGGATTATATGGTTAAAAGGGATCAAATTGCTCTATTACTGATTCACCCCCCCTCTCAGTAATCCAACAGTGAAGACCATGTCAAACAACACATCATTTCATTTTTGGAGTATGTTCTAAATCCTAGTGTATCACATGAGGATGTACTTATCAAGTTTTTTGTATTCTCTTTGGATAGGGAGGAAAGAACTTTCTTAACACACATTAGTAATCCTAAGATCGTATCTTCTTGTGATCATTTGTTAGAATCGTTTTTCAAACATTGGGGTCCAAATCATCAACATTTTGAGGGTGTTTTCAAAGACTATGTGGTGACCCTACAAGAAGATAAAGGGTGTAAAGTTATTAAGACCATTGAGAATCAATAAAGTGAAGTAAACATGAAAGAAGCCTCTTTTTATGATAATTTTGAAGATCTTAAGGAAGAAAGGATGGGATACTTGAATGAATGGATTGAACTCTTACATGAAAAGAAAAGGGAGATAGATATTGTATTCCTTGAGTTTCAAAGGAATCCTTCATAAGAGCCGGGGGAGGAAATAAACAATAAGATGGAAGAAAATAATGCCTTCTTGAACTTAATTGAGAAGCAAGAATCTATGGAAACAACTTATAGGGAAGATGTTTCCACTTTGCCATTAATTGAAGAGCAACAATGTAAAGGGAACATAGATGAAGGATCATTGGGCAATCCCATTGAATATCAATATTATGAAGAATATAAGCAATCATTTAATGAATAATTTAAGGAAGAATCACTACATGAGGAATACATGGATAAAGAGGAGTTTGTAGAAGAGTCCTTAGAGCAAGATCAACCTTGTAGATCTATTGATTTGGATAAGAACCTATAGTGTGAAAATCACCATTTGTTTCTTATCCATGTGAAGTTGAGAACTAGTAAATGATACGCCTTCTCAAAATCTTGATCTTTATGATCCATGCTTTGATTATTTTGAAAGGGTGAACTTTGAAGAAGGATTAATGGACTCTCCTTCATCCCATGACAAAGATGATGATCTTGGTACTGGAAGCCTTGTTGATCTTTTCCATATTGGAAGTTCTAAATGGAATATAAATTATTTCCACTTTGAAGGTGATTTGTAGACCCAAAATCCTACATTAGATCCTTTTCATGGTAAAATTAACATTTTTTACTAGATACCCATTTTTACACACACGAGCATTTTTAATTAGAATCCCAAGTCTCACATGTGACAATGCTCCACCGGAATTAAGTTTAATTTTTTTATTGTTGATCCTTTTTCTATAGGGTTTAAATACATTCAAAAATTCTGGTTAGGTCCCTTAACATTTGACTAATTTTATTCCACAAAAGTGGTCCATTGACCTCTAGTGCCAACACTTGTGAAAAATTGTCAATTTTGTTAATTTTACTTGAAACTCATCCGCAAGCTTCCCAATGACCATAAACATGTGTAATATAATTAGATGAGGTTGGATATCCATTTTATGTGTGTGACATATATAATACCCCGAGGCCGAACCCCAATTGAAATTTGATTATAGTTGTGCACATAGGATGGTGAGCTAGGAACTTTTTTGAGGCAGTGAACCTATTTTGTATTATGTAATTTCACTCTGAATTTAATGAAAAATAATCATTTTTGCAGACCATCCCGACAGAAAGAGTAAGGGGGGATAAAATACACTATATGGGAAAGGGGGGCTAAGTGTCTAGGAAGGGAGCTAAGCCATAGGGGATTAAGCCAAGGGAAATATTATTAAATATTTTATGGAGTCACTTTGTGGGATATACCTATTTATCCTATGTTCCCAAGGGGAGGGAACAAATCACCAAGTGGGTTCAAGAAAGAGTTCAAAATATGACAAGTGTCAACTCAAGTGCATGCAAATAAAATTCGAAAACATGGTGCATTTTTTTATTCATTCAATCATTCTACCATTGAATCAAGTTGTCCTGCTCTCCATGATTCGTACCATCTCCCTATTGCTGCTGTACATACTTGATGCCATCTCCATTTTGCTTGAGAACGCTTGAAGCATGATTTTTTGGGAATTAAGCTGATGAAGTGGGTTGTTAGGCCCATGTGAATTTCTCTCTAGGTGGGAGAGGTGTTGTTGAAGAAACAGGTTTTCAGGCCTATGTGCATTCTCTCCAGGTGAGAGAATTGTCAGGAATTTGATTCCCAAAGGTGCCAAGATACAACTGCAGAGCTCAAAGAATTCCAGTTTAGCTTGTTGCTAAAGTTAGGAAGGGAAGTGGGGAAACCAAAGGGGCACACTCCCTAGGTGGGAAAATCATGTGGGGAAACTAGAGACTATAGGCTGGCTGATAAAACTTGGCATCTACAATCTGAGCATTTCTACTGAGAGACCTTTTCTAGATAGGTTTTCCTTGTGAAGTGGAGTTTAAGCCCTAGCTCAGGGGTGACCTGTTGTCAGTTTGTGGGAAGCAGAGTCTAAGGCTGGGAGGAAATTCATAGGTCTGTATGCAGTTGGTGGATAATTATATTGAATAAGTGGTCATCAAGTGTTTGTTTTAATTAATGTATGAATAATTATGTACTCCTGTGTTGGATATTTTCTCTGTTATTTACCATTCAACATACTACTGTAAAATGGTACATAAATTGTAATTTATGCATCATTTTTCATGAAATTGTAATATGTGATTGTTGTCATGGGTTTCCACTGTTGTAAGTACTCCTTGAATATTTCCTACCAGAACGATATATGCATTGTAATATTTACACATAATTCTTAATTATGTGTTCTGTATAGTTTCCACTTGTTACAAAATTATATATATATATATATATATATATATATATATATATATATATATATATATATATATACTTGTTGTTAGCATTCTTCTTATAATTGTTCTTAGGAACGTTTATCCTTCAAGTAGATGATGACAAAGGGGAAAATAAGGCAGTTTGGGGCTAGAAATGTTTTTGTTCTGGTATGGATAGCTCGTGGGATGGAATTCCCCAAGTGAGCATCGAGGAGTAAATAATTTAGAGTTTTCTTATGATGGGTGAGGGTTCTCTAAGGCTAGGTATAGTTTGAGAAGAAATCGAGAGTTATTCTGTATCACACCTGCTACGGGAACTAATATTTTTGGGTTTTTTCCTTCTTTTCCCCGAGGAACAGAATCCTCGAATTCCTATGGGGCCTGATGTAGACCCTACCATCCCTTATCCTTACCCATATGATCGTTGGCTATGACCACAGGCCTTACCAGAGAGGTGCTTCCGGCTTTCACGATTCGGGAAATCGCGATGCATGTGTTCCCCTGCTCTCTGGTCTCTCGAAGTGCCAAAATCCAAAAGGAACCAACAATTCGTCACATCTAAAAATGCCTCGGATTGAAACCTGGAATTCCACCTTTTGGAGTTTTGCGTACCCATTTTTCGCGGTAGAAGAGGACAAGGGGTTCACACCCTTCAGTTTTTCGTGTGCCGAAACACCGAAAACCAAATCTACACGCGCTAAGCCATATCGGGATTTCACAAGTCGGGAATTTGGAACTGGCATGTACCAGGGACTTGCCTCTAGATATCCCGGGTGTCGAAATACCGAGACATCAAGACTTATCCGTGCTATTATTATTTCGGAGTTTCGCAAGTCAGGGTTTCGCGATATGCGCAGACAGGAGGTCTCGCACTTAGGTTTCCCAGGAGCCGAAACTCCTAAACCTGTATTCATCGCTAAGCTCATTTCAGGGTTTTGCAAGTCGGGACTTCGCAACTGGCGAGTACAAGGGAACTGACCCTTGGGTTTCCTAGGTGCCAAAACACCAAAACATCCAACTCTAGACACACTATGCCATTTCGGGGTTTCGCAAGTCGGGATTTCAGGACTGGAGAGTACAAGAGACCTGCCTTTAGATATCCTGGGTGTCGAAACACTGAAACACCATGTCTCATCCATGCTATTATCATTTCGAAGTTTCACAAGTCGAGATTTCGGGACTGACAATTACAAGAGATCTTATCCTTAGGTATCCTGGGTGCCAAAAGACCGAAACACCATATCTCATCCATGCTATTATCATTTCGAGGTTTCGCAAGTCGGGATTTTGGGACTGGCGATTACAAGAGATCTTACCCTTAGGTATCGTAGGTGACGAAACACCGAAACATCAAGACTCTAATCACGCTACACTATTTTGGGGTTTCGCAAGTCGAGATTTCGTGTCTGGCGAATACAAGGAATCTGCCCTTGGGTTTCCCGGGTGTCGAAACATTGAAAGACCAAAACTCTGAGGGAACCATTCTTTCTGGTGCAAGGTCTCCAAACTTATGCCATAAGATCCTTCAACGGATTCTTGGGTAATTATCACGAGGCTTGGGGACATGACTAAAAGGCCTTCTTAACTTATCGAGTTATGAACTCTGTGACAGGGGCGAGGTAAGCTTAGATATTTACTTAAACAATAGTCCTTTCAAGGAATTCACTTCGGCTCTGGAATTAGTGAGGGAACTTTCCTAGAAGGAGGTGCCTTCGGGGAAATCCAACCAAGACATCTCGTGAGTCAAGTAAATGGGACAGATCTCCCAAGAACAGGCCCGGAATCTGAACTTGTTCAATGTATATATATATATAAACCGAATATGTCCATACAAGTATAAGCATACATCCGCCTTTTCCGATCAAACACACCAGGCAAACACTTCTATAAATAAACCATTCATGAGTGTACAACCATGAGCATGCATTCCAGGAACATTCAATTTGAAATACAAGACATAAATACTTATCAGAAAACACCAGGTGTAATGCAACTGCTGAGAGGGGTGCTCGTTTCCACCCAACCGTAGGCTCAGTGACTCCAAATGGATTTACCACTAGCCACCCCCGAGCTAGACCACGATGCTTTGAGACTCAGTCTCTTACTTCCCACTCATCGGAAGTCCAGGATGAAGGTTACTCTCCTTCTTCTCTGCTCATGACTCACTGTATTTCCCAAAGTTCTTCTGGTTCTCCTTCTGTGATCCTGTTGCATGTGTGTGTGTGTCTGTATGCTCTCCTCTCATGCCCCCCCCCCCTTCCAAACTTCTTTCCTCCTATGAGGTTGCGTGTGGCACAAAATTCCCTGTCCGATGGTCAGGTTTGAGAGCTTCTACGGATGGGCGGTTCGACCCATCCCCTCATTTACTCTTGAGGAGCCTCCCCACCTACCATCCGGGTGGGTAATTCATTTTGGGGTCTGAGAGTGAGCTTTGGTTTTCCCGAGCACATACAAAATGGTACGGTTTTGGTTTAATGGAAGTTAACGCAGCCACTTCCAACCCCTTCCACCACCTCTCATCAGCAATCATGGTCTCTTTTCAGCACATCCCCCTCTCAGTAGTTATACTACATATATTCATACATCATTTACATTCCTCAAACCTTTTATACAAAGGTCCATTAAATCAAACATTCACAATCTTTGAGTTTGCCATAGTTCTTGGCCAGTATAGGTATTTTTACAGACTGGGGGAAACAGGGTGTTAGATATTCCCGACCATGAAGTCCCATTTCAGACTAACAACCGAGGGTAAATTATGATAAAACCTTGAGAAATCGACCAAGTCCTGAAGCAGACTAGTAAACCTACAAAATCTCGTTCTTTTCCTCAGAAATAATTGTTTCCATCGATTTTGGAAGAATGAATCAATCGTGATCGTTGATCGTTGTAGTATCGCCAGAGTATTCCATGGTTAGGTCAGGATGAGATTTTGAATTGACCAGAGTCTTCGATCCATCGAAAAATATTTCAAAGTGATAGCAACCATTGATCATCGTGGAAACCCTTAAACATGATTGAGAGTAAGGGTGATGTCATGCTGACAAAAAGAGCCTACGTGAATGATGAAGACACGTGGCATCCTGTAAATGGTCAAGGTAATAAGGGGTGGGTCTCTGTTGAGTTCAAGCCCTTGGAAAGGAGATTTTATTGTGGTCGTTGATCATAGTTAACATCATAGGATCCTAACCATTGGTTGGAGCATGTAGCCATCAAAGAATTCTGGGGAAAGGATGTTGGAGAAATCCAATGGGAAGAATCTGAGGATAAATCTTGACCATTGATTGGAGCCTAGTTGATATATAATCCTAACCATAGATCTTGATGGGTCTTGTTTGGACAAGGCTAGGAGTAAAGTGACGTCACACTAACAAGGATGATTTCACCCACCCATTGCACAGAACAGAGGTGTCAACACCTGGAAGGATGTACCAATGATCAATGATGATGTGTACACCATGTCATTCCACGTGGAGTGTCCACATGTCGGGTGGCTATTGTGCCTCATGGAAATGTATTATGGAACTTTGAGGGGGTGAAAAGTGACATGAACTAAGTGCCATGTGTCAAGCTAGGTGATAGAGTTGGGTAGGGACATGTGTCATGGTTTAGTTGCAACCGTCAGATCCACAGGTAGTAGATCCTGACCCTTGATTGGTCAGAGAACCCAGGTGTAATATAAATCGTTGATATTGTCATGTCATCGTCAGAGGTGTAAGGTGGGTGAACTGGGGAAGGCTAGAATGTTGATGACACAAGCATCAATGATACAACAAGATCCATTGATCTATTGACTGGGCGAGAGGATCTCCATCATTGAATTCCGTGAGACTCGTTCACAAGAAGAGTGAGGAGGTTGACAACATGGTGACGTAATGGAGCTAGCATGGCATGCTAACTAGAGTGCTCCTGGGACGATAGGTGTCGCATGTTGGTTGGTTGATGAATATCCGGAGAGGAAAAATGATGATGACTGTTGATATCATCGAATATGATGATGACCATTGATCTCATCGGACATGTGACGATCAATATATCTAGACCGTTAGATCCAAAAGTGTCATTGTTAGAGCGTGGGAGGTTAGTAAGGTCATGTTTTACCAAGAAGTGTCGACGATGACGGAGTAATCACTGACAATGATAGAAGTCAAGGACTAACGACAGTCATTGGTTGGTGGATAGCTGAGGTTAAACCTTAGTTGTCGATCCATCATAAGGCCCCCATTACATGGTAAGGGACAGACGATAAGGGATCTGGGAATGGTACCCATTGGAGTATCATCGTTAGAATTTTGTTACTGGGGTGAACTTTGGGATAAGAAATCCTGATGACGATGAAGGTGGGCCAAAGGTTAGGCCCTGTGAAACTAACTTATCCTTGCCACGTCGGATGGCACGAGTAATAAGAAGCTAGGTGAGTGCCATGTAATAATGAGTTGGTTGTTGGCCGATAAAGGCCCGAAAAATTTGGAGGGGTGTAAATTTTGATCCATAGCTCGGAATCGAGCATGATTATAATCGTTGGAAAGCTCTAGATGACCAGAGTCAATATACGAGGACTAATTGGAGAAATGAAGTAGTTGGAAAAATTGAAATTTTGACACCCCATCAACCTAAACGAGAACTAGGGGGCCGGGTGATGTTACAAAGTGGTATCAAAGCTCCAGTTTCAACACTAGTCCTGGATAGGCTAGCTATCAGTTGCAAATTGATGTATTAATGTTAAGATGAGTTTAGTAATTACAAAATTGTTATATTATTTTTTTCTAACAAACCTTACTACCTGCACATTTTGCAGAATTAATAACATATAGACCAAAACAAAGATCAAAGTCATGAAAGTCAGGGAAGATACACAGAGGATTCATAACCATGAGGAGGAAATTAGGGGACAGTGGATCAACATGATAAATGAAATAACTAAATCCAATGGGCATGACGAAGGTAAAGAGGAAAGCATAAACTTGGTGGAAAGCATCAAGAATCTACAAAAAGATGTCCAAAGTTATAAAGAATATAATGAGAGGCTTAGGAAATCCAAGGAACAACAAGATGGTTTCAACATCAAGCTGTTACAAAGACTAGACAAAGTAGAGAGAAAAATGGATAAGGAGTCAGAGTCTAGCAAGACAAAGGGGCATAAGTCTCGTGACAGAAGAAGTGAGACAAGGAGTGGTGATAGACAACATCAACACTCGCCCAAACATCCAGCTAGGTGGGCACACAATAGCTTGAGCATGTCCCCTGTCAGGAAGTATAAGAAGAAATCTGGGGTAGATGAGATACAAGGAGAGATGAATAAGATTAAGCCTCCTAATTTTTATGGTGAGCACAAGAAGGATGAGGATGCAAAGACTTGGCTGTTGGGTATGATAAAATACTTGCAGCTACATAATTACTCCTCTCAGGAAGAAGGGATAATATAAATTTACTAGCGTAAAGGAAAAACATCAATGTGGTGGGATCAATTTGTACAAGTACAACACATTGATGAGAAGAAGGTTACTTGGAAAGAGTTTAAGAGATATTTTGAAAAGAAATATTTAACCAAAAGCTACTATGATAGGAAAAAGAAAGAGTTCTTTGAACTCAAACTTGGAAGCATGACCGTTGATGAGTATGAAAGAAGATTTTTAGAGCTGCTGAAATATCTGGCTTTTATCAAGGATGAACATGTGAAGATTCAAAGGTACCTAAGTGGGCTGCCATCATTTATCAGTGATAAACTATAGTATGATGATTCCGAGACACTGGAATATGCCATAAGGGGAGTTAAATGTCTCTATGATCAACATAGAGGAAGACCAACTTTACAAAAGGCTTGGGAGGACAAAAAGAAAAGTAAGATGGAGTAGAAGAAGAAGGGAAACAAACCCCCATTTTTCAGAAATAATACTCAAGGAAATCCAGTTTCCAAAGAGCCTACGATGTCTGAATCCATGGGACAAAGACCAAGGAAGCAACCCATAAAGTGTTGGGGTTGTAATGAAGACCATATGTACCGGGAATGTCATCTTAGAGATGAAAAAGTGAAAGTTGTACACAATGTACAACAAGATGAAATAGTTTGAGATATGGGAAAAAATATACCAAGAATTTATGCAGCCCTAGACAACAAGCAGGACGAATTTCAGTCTCACATGGTTGATGAATTTAGATAGTTAAAATATATATTATAAAAAATAAAACTCTTATTTCTAAATATACAAAAAAATGGTGAATATGTTTACACATATAAGTAAGATAGTCAAAAAGTGGTCCCGGAGTATAACCTAAAACTCCTTTTGGTTGAACTCATCTTTCTTCGAGGTAATGAAATAGGTTAATGGCCCAAGACTCAGAGACATCTGGTAGGAGTGAAACTCTTCCCCCTTAGGGACCACCAAAGGACAAGATTTCTTCTTCCTCAGACGTAAGGAAACAGGTTAACGACCCAAGACCCAGAGACATCTGGCAAGACTGAAACTCTACCCCCTTAGGGACCACCAAAGAATTATTCTACGCAACATGGTTTTCCTTGAATAATACAGGTTAAATTCCCAAGACCCGGAGACATCTAGTAGGAGTGAAACTCTGCACCCTTAGGGACCACCAAAGGATTATTCTACACAACATGGTTTTCCTTGAATAATATAGGTTAAAGGCCCAAGACCCGGAGACATCTAGCAAGAGTGAAACTTTGCCCCCCTTAGGGACCACCAAAGGATTATTATACGCAACATGGTTTTCCTTGAATAATGGATATAGAAACCAATGATGATTGTCCCCACTATTTGTTGAAAACTGAGTTATGATAGGTTTTCCCTCACTTTCTAAGATAGTCAAAATGACGAATGAGAAATATATGCAAATTCCAATCCTCCTCAAGAGTTAAAAGGATATCTATAGTTTCAAGGATTTAATAATAAAAAAATGTACAAGGTAGGTCGATTTGACAAATAGACCATCACAACTCCTCCTGAGACATGTTTGTTGGTTTATTTATGCATTTTTCTATGAATAGGTAGATGATTGAGATAGTGAATCATATGTAAGTGAATTGAATGAAGGTGGTCATATGTTCACGTGGGTTGTCAATGGAGGATCTCTTTCTTGGTGTGATGATGTCTCTTTTGGGGGAGAATATGTACATTTCCATAAAGTGAAGTAGTCAAATCACTATGTGGAAGGTGTATCTTGTCCCACAAACAAATAATTTTGTACATCAATTTAGTATTCAAATAGTTTGTGACCTTAAAATTAGATTATTATTATGATTATTATATATTTACACATCACATCTAAATTACTACTTAATAGTTCATATATTGGGTGACTTATGTGTTTTATTAAGTGCATGAAACATTAATTACATTTACCTCTCTTATATGAACCATAATAATGTTCTTATGGATGAAGCAACAAATACCAAGGACACATGAGATTAGGAAGGGACACTTTATACTTGTTGGACAATATAAGTTTCAAGGAGAGATACTCTTCTCAAGAAGCACCCAAACTCAAGGGGCTCCAATAATTTATATTAAAGCTTCAATGGTTTCAAATTATTCAATGCATACACCTTCCGTAAGGTTGATTGCTTCATTGAGGAGGATGTTTTGTTATTGTGACCCAAATCATTGGACCTACCTTGACTTATGACTAATTGTACTATTGGTGATCTGGTTGAGTAGCATGTCCATATCCTAACCATGTCTAAAACTTTCCAATCCTTTCTTATATTTGGTTTATCAAATGTCATCCAACAAGGTTTAAGTGAATTAGTTAGTGATTTGCTCAAAATTAGGAGGGTGCACTTCTCTTTCCTCCATGGCCCACACATGTGAGAGTTGGTTGATCATTTGATCACTTTGAGGAGGGTGACCTAGATTTGAGGAGTTTGTTGTAACCTCTAGTGGTTTCCTCACATGGTTTTCACTTAGGACATGGTATTGGCTCATGGTATTACTCTAGCACATGGTATGAGCACATGGTTTCATTGTAGCTCATGGTTTTCTATGTATGGTTTTGAGGAGGCCTCTACCTATTTAAGGAGGGTGTCACTCTCATTTTGTTTGGTTGGAAATGGAATAAGAAGACTACTTGGCACAATATTGGTGTGATTTCTTCTATATTTGTTGCGGATATTGATATAAGGTGAAAATATGGCATGAAAATATCATTGAAGAAAGGACTATTCCAAGGCCAACAATGCAAACAAGGTATGATCAAAGATCTATTTTGTTTCTTTGTGATTTTTTTAAGCTATGTCTTAGTATTGAATTAAAATACCTTATGGTTTTAAATTCTTACCTTAGATATATGTTTCAATTAATCAAATTTGGAATACTCAGTATAGATCAAGAACTAGTTTAGCCTCTATGAATTTTGTATAATCCAGGTACCCTAGATTGATGATTTCCAAGCATTCCCCAAAAAGATGTATGTAGACTTCAATACTCAAAGGAGAAAGGGGCATCTACTCAAGAGAAGAGGCATATGTATGTATGCATGTATGTATACAATAATTATAACAACTTAATTATATAGTAATACAATAATTATAAAAGATATGTATATAGTAATACAATTAATATATATAACAAATTATTACAATATATATATAATATATAACAAGTTGATTAGATGATCGAATCTGAATAATCATTATACAATAGTCATACATAATTACAATGACCGACTCATAGTCATTATACAATAGTCATAGTACATGGTGCAAACCTTGATTGTCATACCGTGGCACGAGTTCGAATCCTGATTTCACAATCAACTGAGAAACATGTATAGAGCTTCCATGAAACCTGGAAGGGTGTAGTTGGTGCCAAATGTTTGGCATGGGTGGGAAGGGGGGAATTTTGGGGGGTATGAGAGGCAATTTTCTACCATTAGTTTCTTTTTGTGTGATTTGGTTGAGGAGAGGGGTTTTTGGGGTCAACATGGGCGAGAAGGGGGGAATTTTGGGGCATTTGATAAGAAATTAGTGAATAATTAGTTTCTTTTTTGTGTGATTTGGTTGAGGAGAGGGGTTTTTCCTAGGAAATATGTTTCTCCTACTTGGGTTTTCAGCACAGACAAAGATGGTTCATGCCAGGCCCGAAAATCACAACCCTTAATCTCATAAACTCTAGTTTTGTGTGCTCCAAATCACAAGGAGTCTCAACAGACCCTAAGCTAGAATCCAAATCAATGCCTTGTGAAAGCAACAACATAGGCAATAGGAGGAGGCATGGTGACCATAATATTATGGAAGAAGCTAGGTTTCTCAACAAGAGTGTTGGGATTGCATGATAATTCCTACTACTATCCCATTATGGTTTCAAAATATAATTTTGTATACCATGTGAGCAGTGAGTTAGATTGATGGTTTTTGTATCTGGTTTGTCTAGGTTGAGAACTTGACACACAAAAGCTGATAGAAAGAATAAGAGTTGAAAAAAACAACAAAACAAGCATAAGAAGCTATATCTATGGCTGCTGCAGAATATCACAAATGAAAAGTTTCAAAGGAGGCAATCAAATCCCCAAGTGCTTAGGTTAATTTATGCAAAATTCAAGCTTGAATATATTTGTATAAAATGGATTTTCACTTCCAAAGTCTTTCTTTAAAGGAAAAAGTTGGGCATTCTTCTTCTTTGAATGTGATTGTATTCTTGGTTATTTATTTTCTTTTTTGTCACTTAGACTTCAGTCTCATTGTCCTTTTTTTTGTAAAATTTATGCTAGAGATGTGTTTCTGATTTCTATTTTATCGAGATCTTGTGATATTGAGATTATCTATAGTTGTGATATAAAATCTTTGTAAAGAACATGATTACAATTTAGAGGGAATGCATAGCATAGAGATGTGTTTCTGATTTCTATTTTCTTGAGATCTTGTGATATTGAGATTATCTATAGTTGTGATATAAGATCTTTGTAAAGAACACGATTACAATTTAGAGGGAATGGATAGCATAGAGTGTTGTAAGTTGCAAGGCTATTATTTTTATTTTTTTACTATGTGTAGTATTTGATGTAGGCCAAGCATTTTGTTTTAGGTTCTTGTATTAATAATCTTATATCTCACGAACTATTGAAGTTATTCCTGGCCAAAAAGAGTAAACTACCACATTGTTTGTTTTTCTCTTGCATTTTTTTTTTTTTTTAATAGTATATTCAAAGATATTCATGCTATGCTATGTTGGAAGGTAAATGGAATTTTTTCTAAACGGTATATAGGAGTAGCTTGTTACTAAGGAACTTGCTTATTTCTATATATTCCTTTTCCTTGCCGATGTTTTTCAATTATATATATATATATATATATATATATATATATAAAAGCTTGAATATATTTGTGGAAAATGGATTTTCACTTCCAAAGTCTTTCTTTAAAGGAAAAAGTTGGGCATTCTTCTTCTTTGAATGTGATTGTATTCTTGGTTATTTTTTTTTTTTTGTTACTTAGACTTCAGTCTCATTGTCCTTTTCTTAGTAAAATTTATGCTAGAGATGTGTTTCTGATTTCTATTTTCTTGTGATATTGAGATTATCTATAGTTGTGATATAAAATCTTTGTAAAGAACATGATTACAATTTAGAGGGAATGCATAGCATAGAGATGTGTTTCTGATTTCTATTTTCTTGAGATCTCGTGATATTGAGATTATCTATAGTTATGATATAAGATCTTTGTAAAGAACATGATTACAATTTAGAGGGAATGCATAGCATAGAGTGTTGTAAGTTGCAAGGCTATTATTTTTTTTTTAGTATGTGTAGTATTTGATGCAGGCCAAGCATTTTGTTTTAGGTTCTTGTATTAATAATCTTATATCTCACGAACTACTGAAGCTATTCCTGGCCAAAAAGAGTAAACTACCACATTGTTTGTTTTTCTCTTACATTTTTTTTTTTTTGGTATATTCAAAGATATTCATGGTTTTTTCTAAACGGTATATAGGAGTAGCTTGTTACTAAGGAACTTGCTTATTTCTATATATCATCATTTCTGATTCCCTTTTCCTTGCCA
>ML789028.1:25684-67198 GCA_009831015.1 Picea engelmannii
ATAGAACCATCAAAGATACACTTACAATGCATTTTCTAAAGAGAGAACATAGTTGCAATTCGAATACAATGCCACATGCCAGCATAAAGCAAGGGGATGAGAAATTTGGAATCACCTAATAGAGTTGTTCTCTAATGAATAGTGCCCTGAAACATATATGAGAATTTTTGCTGAACTTCTTTCCAATACTAGTAAGCAAACTGGCACTCCCATAAAATATATTTGAGTGATTCAACTTTGGAGCGAATAAGGAATTTCTCATCTATGAAGTTGCTCTTGGAAAGTATATTGTTAGTTGGAAGTCCTTGATAAATCACTAGGACTGTTGTGCATCCAGTGAGGGGGATAGGGGTGTCTTATGCAAAGAAGGCATAACTTCTTGTTGCCATGATCACAAATAGGCTTGTCATGTGCCCACTGCTAGTCTCACCAAATTTGGACCTTGCATATTGCTCATTTTAGGGAAGATCCTTTGTTAGTAGAAGTATTTGTGACTCTCTAATAGTAGCTCGATTAACAGGTAGCAAAGCTTTATAACAAGCTAAATTCCTCCTATCAATCCACATCTTGCAAAATTGAAAATTTTGTTTTACTTTCTTTTGTGTGAAATTGAGGGAGTTGTGTTGTACATTGTTCGTGAATATTACATATCAAAATAGGGTGGGAAGGAACATCCCATCCTCTTCTACTAGAAAAGATCCAAGAAATCCATTTGGAAACATGCTTCCAAGTTTCCCATATGCCTTAAAGGTTTAATGATGAAAGACCCCAAAATTTCAAGCAAATGAAGGGCTTAAATGATTTCAGATAGACTGAAGTATATTTGAATTTTGTAATTGTGGTTTTCCTGCATCAACTTGTGAACTAGGAGAGACTTCCACAAAGCATCATCATCAATTCTATGGACAATCCATTTAGATTATGGGATCTTCCTCTATGCAAAAATATCAATCAACTCCAATTCGCCTTTAGATGTCTGAAGGATGTAAACATGCCAAGGAACCATGGGCAGACCCCTCTCCCCACCATACTTTTCCCATAGAAAACTCAAAATTTTCTCAAGCCTACCAAAATGGGTTTTATTTAGGAACCAACAAGAAACATAGTAGATGTGAGTCTATGACTAGCCTACACGATCTTAAAGTAATAGTGAGCTTGTTGTCAAATCGAAGGTCTTTAAACTATCAATACTGCATCTTAGCTTGAAGTTTTTCCAAGAATCGTTCCCACATAACAGAGGAAGAGATACCAATGCCAAATGAGATACCAAGACATCTCTTGATTTCTCCAACTGAATGTGTTTCCAAGCATGGGGACTCCAACCAAGTGGTACTCAATGCCAACAAGCCAAACTTTAGTTGTATGCTTACTGATCACTACCCTTGGGGAAACACAAAATGTATCCAAACAATCAACAGTGGACTCCATTGATGTATGGTTGATATCAACTGAGTAGAGTATCATCTGCAAAATGATTATTAATTACCTCTGAATCTCCTAGGATCCTAAAACCACCAATGTATCTCTAATAATTCCTCAAGGAGGTACCTAACACATCTATTGTTGATACATATATGGGGCTAGGGGGTAGTCATTGCTAATATATCATTGTAATACAATATTATTGGAGAAAGAGATGTTGAATAGTACCAAAGTTGAAGCTTCTGAAAAAAATGTTCTTGCCATACTTGTAAAGTGGGATCCAAACCCAAATGTATGAAGATATCCAAGATAAGACCCTGGTCAATTACATCATATGCTTTGTCAAAGTCAATCTTAAGAAATTAAAGTCCTGCTATGTTTCTCTTGTGCACTCCATTGTTTCTTAGGAAGTAATGCCTTTATCTAAAATGAAACGTTATTGCACAAACTCAACTTACTTTAGTTTGACAATTTGTGATGCCACTGTTTGTATGCACAACAAAGGCCTTCATAATTAGTTTTTAGGACACAATCAATAAAGTAATGGCCACTAGCCATTAGCATTGCCTCTCTATGTATTCTTTGTAATTTATTTAATAAAACCTTGATTCAAGAATTTTGAAACCAAAAGTCCTTCTGTGTCATTCTAAACAAATCATCCCCCTCTATATCCCACATGGCCTTGAATTCTCAAGGGAGGACATTAATCCCTATAGAATTACTAGTATTCATTTTATTGGGAGTTGTAAAACATTATTCTTTTGATAATTATTTACTCAACATAACCCTTTCTAGAGAAGTAACCTTGTTGGGGATTACCTTTAAGAATTCATTGCTTGTATTTTTTACAGTTTCAATGTTAGGGTAAGAGTAGAATGTGTTATAAAAGTGAAAACCACACATATTCTTCACCATGGTCAATTGCTCCTCCACAATGTCATTTGGCCTTCTAAGAACAAAAATACCTTTTGAAGCACTCTCTCTCTTAAGAAAGTCAAAAATAGAATTTGGATGGCTCATCGCCATCTTGGATCCAATAAATATATTCTCTAACCCTAGCTCCCTTAGCCATTGTTGTAGGGATTTTATACCTTGTAGGAGATGAGCTCCCTTAGGTTCTTCCTATACCTAAGACAAGAACAAAGATACGAGAAAGTGATGCTTATAAACTTGATAATATGTCATGATCTACAAATAAATCAATTCTCTCCGAAAGAACACACAAACTTACATGAACAATTGTTTAGAGGGAAATATCCAACATACATTCTATTAATCAAGTAATAAATATTACAACTTATAGGTGTAAACCTAAGAGATATCTTTCTTCCAAGCTCCTTTCCCATGCCTTACCACCAAAACGCCAGAGTAATTTTGCTAGTTCTTTCTCCCCTTTCCCATGGAAATAGATTGGTTCTTATAGGGCTTTAGAGATAAGGCCATATGGTTAATATGATAATATCTTCAGTCTTATATTGGAAGCCTTCTCGAGACTAAACCTTGATAAATCAGAGTGAGGTCTCATCCATTGCAACCAAGTCCAAAAAAGGGATCTTCTAATATCAATCACGACCTAAGTACACAGACAGAGTGACCCAGTCGTGACTTGGCAGTCCAGAAAGGGCAATCAACCCCTTCGGTCGCAGGCTTGAGGAATGACAAAGGCGTTCGAAGAGAGATTAGGCTAGAAACTCAGTAAGAAGATGATGAAAGATGAGTGAATTGGGTAGGTTACCTCTATGAGATGATTTCTCAATGGTTAGGGGGTTAATAATGCTATAAAATATGCCCCCTAAATTGAGAGGTCAGAAGAGGTGTATGAAGGATGAAATAATTTACCGATAAAAGGGGTAGAGTTGTGGGCAAAGATCCTGGAGAAGAGCATCTCCAGTCTTGCAAAAAATATCCCTGAGGTAGGCATTCCCATGCTCGGTAAGACAGATGATATCATAGCCACCATAATACACTTCGGATATATGCATGATGCAAGTGATGGCCACAAAAAGTACACTGTGGACCCATCAGAAAACAAACATGACTCGATTCATGGCCATGAAAGTATACACTATGGATCCATGAAAGATGCAAGTGAAATTATATTCATAACCAAGTACAAATGTGGATCTATGTGATGCCACACAAAGAAACGAGAAACGGGTGAAGTGCTCAGAAATAATCTTCGTTGCAGCTTGGGAAAGATTATCGTGGAAGGAGTAATCTTCCCCAAGGTCTTCATCCGCAATACAAATGGTATGATTCTACGACATACGAATAAAGGACTTGAAGTCGAGCATGGTAGAAATCATCGTATTATCGGTTATTGATGTATACCGTTAATAGACATGAGGGAATCCACCGATGATGATGATGGAACCCAAGATACCTAATACAATCTACAAAGTATGAATAAAGAAGTTACGTCGAACACTCATAGATTCATTCAACATGAGAAAATGATGTAAACCCTTGTCGAAATGCAAGGAGACCTACCACTCATGTTTGCAAGCCCCAGGGTACTAAAGGGTCTCTAGATTTCAATCCTGGATAATAAGCCAAAGTCGATAGGATGAAATCTTTTGAAGGAGGGCCTTGATGTATCCCCCATCAATCGACATGAAACATGAAAAGATGGATGGTGTGAAAATGATAATAGTGAAGCACGACTGACACAAGTATGGAGGATAAACAAGCATAAAGGGACGAAAGGTGAATGACGTATGTAGGAATCCCCTTAAACAACTATGCATGAAAAATGGCTTGACTTGGCGGAATTGACTCAAGTGAAAACCATAATAATTGTTCATGGACCGGTGAGGGGAACATGACACAATGATGGGAATAGTGGTCAAATGAGAGAAAATGGATAACCCGACTGTTGTATGAGGTGATAAAACAAGTGCATTGTTTAAGGGAGACACAAAGTAATGACAATTGTCGGTTAATGAAGACAACAAGATGTAAAAACCCTCTAAAAATTCCCCACCATGATTGGTGAGTACCTATTTCTAGTTTTACGAGATGGAGGAGGATAACAAATGCTAATTATAGCTCATCTGGCAATGAGTCCCTTGACATATTATTAACGAACCTGAGGAAGGAGGGGTTCAGTCCCATGAATGGGTCCTTCGATGTAAATTTTAACGAGTCCAAAGAAGGAAAACTCGATGGCCTTTTCCTATTTAGAGAGTTTGAAAAGGTCATAAAGAAAATTCTATATACTTACCTGTGGATTTTTATCGAGCCCAGGTAGGTTTGTGCTCACCAGTGTTTTCAAGTTTAGGGAGTCTGAAAAACTTAAAGAAGACTCCACGGGGGTACTTTTATCGTAAATTTTAGTTTTCTGGCCCCGAAAACGTTTAAAACAATGCGAAGGAGAACTCTCCTAACCACAAGGGATAGGGTATTCCTTTTTCGTAAATAGTCTGTCTGGCCCAAAAAAGGGGAAAACTTATACCATATGGACATCTTTTCAAATCCATGATACGAGCGTGAAAATACAAGAATACTTGACGATCTTTTCTTTTTTAAGGAGTCGAAAAAGAGATTAAAAAAGACTCCATAGAATGGTTCCATAGCTTATGTCCATAGTGTTCCTAACAAAAATAAGGTTAGTATATGATTTCAGGGGAAAAAAAAATGATAAATAGCCAAAAATGAAGAAAAAGAGCTTTTATAGTGTGAAAAGGGTTAAGATGAAGCTATATGTGGTTAAAAAATAGTAATTTTACCTCATTTTACTTATTTACCTTGGTGAAACTTTGGAGAGCCCTTTTTTTGTTCAAATTTGGAGCAGTGATTGCAAAGCGTGGAACCATAGATCCTGTACCTTTCAGCCAACGAACTACATGTTGGACCTTATCTTACAAACCCCATCTTGCATTTTTTTGTTTTATGCATTTATTTATTAATGATAGGACTCGAAATTTTAGAGTCTGCGCGGTCGGGACTGGCCTCCTTACAGGGAGCGACTGAATGGTTCAGTCGCTTTTTGTGAAGAAGGAAATCTTGATGATTCGTTTCCATGGTATAATTGAGGGGTGACCGACCAGTATGGTCGCGAGAGATCGCACTGTTGACCAAAAGAGGTCACGACCAAATGAAGTGGTCATGACTGGTCACCCTGTCTTCTCAGGAGGGTCGCGATCGAGTGTATTTTTGGATTTTTTTTGCAAAAAAATTGATTAGTATTGTATATGAATGGGTTCTAAAAACAATTTGGTGTTTGTGGAAGGTGTAAACAACGATGTTGGAGTAGAGAGAACGCGGACATGAATAGAATGATAATGTTGCATTGGATGATCCTCCAACTTTAAATGCTTTGAGGAATTGAAATTGTTCCTTTGTCAGAACATGCGAGTTCATCCAGTCATGTTACAGAGGTTGGTTGATATGTGGGATGCAGATCAACAACACTTTGTGGTATGAGACTAGGTATTAACCTTGGAGATTGAGGATATATACTTTCTGATGGGATTGTCTCATCATGGTGCCATCGTGGTCTTGGTAGGTGGCAAGAGGGGTGGTGCATATCAGGTGGATGACTATGTGGCACACTACTGTCACCTAGATACGCATAAGAGAAGTAACGAGATTCCCATTAGTCAAGTAGTGGACTTGACCTTACATACCATTTGATTCACCATTACATGCGTGAGAGGGAATACTGGGCCACACTTGGCTTTGAGGAGCCAAGTAGATTATGCTGTGATGAGTCTGTCCCCTACAATATATAACTGGTGTGCTGCAGTGTTGGAAAATATGAAGGACTAGTTGACCAAGTGCAGGTTGGGTTGACAAAATAAATTTTGTTATGGATCCATTTTGTTATTGTTCTTTTTCGAGAAGATGCCTTCATCACGTCCATGGGATGTGATGGAAGATGTTGGGTATAGAGATACAACTATGAAGAAATGGACAGATTTGTTGTCCCGAATCAGGGGAGGGACACAATTTCAGTTTGACACCAATTTTTTTCGGTATCGGGATCGCTAGATAGTGGTGATAGATGATTATTCATACTATGGTGTGGATTAACGTGATGATCCATATATGGTTCTCCCCGAGGGGGAAATATTTATTGATGAGTTTGGTAAGAAAGATAAAAGTTCCAGTATATATATTTTTGTTTTGTATTTTTCATGTTTTTGTGATTTTATGATATATAACTGTTTTTGTGTGTAACATAACAAATAATTTGTGATGGGCAGATTGTGCGTCATCACGTCCAACATGTATGTCACCACTGAATAGGCAAGGTGAACAACTCGGGATTGGGAGAGGACTGCATAGTGGGAGAATTGATGTAGAGCTCTTGCAACATATTGAGGAGAATATCGAGCATTTCACTATGGGCATTCTGGTGCCACATATGGACGATATACCTCTGTGTATGCATACGAGTGTAGTCGGTGTGGGGAACTGGTTTGGTAACCTTCTGCAGAAGGTCGCACAAGAGGTCATTTGTTATAATGACCACAGGGCTCCTCGAGATGACTAGTGTTCTTTAGTATGAAGGATTGTTAGTGAATTTATGTTGCAGATATATGGGTGGAAAGCCCAATTTTGTTATGTTATACCCGTTTTGGATATTTTTTGGACACACTTTATATATATGGATATATGGATTTGTGATTTATGCTTATATATATATATATATATGATGATGATGATGATAATGATGATGAAATGGTTTATACAATGCTTGTTTTAATGTAATGTTTTTTAATGAATTAGATTCCAATTCAACACAAAATTTGCTAGTGAGTCAGCTAAGGAATTGAATTTTCTTGGTATATGTTCATAAGTGATAAAATGAAAGGATCGTTCCAAGAGTCGTACCCTTAAATAGTTTGGAAAAAGGATAGGATGTCGAATAGAGTAGGTCGGGTTGAGATGTGAAATGACGAGCTCAGAATCTAGTCATACTATCAAGTGACATATGCCCAAAGTAGATGCTTCAGTTAGAAGTTCAATGACGATGCTGTATTATGCAACATTGTTTATTGCAGGTCCTAGATAGATGCCCAAAGAGATAACTATTTCGTTGGTGGGTGAAAGGATCACCCATGCAACGAAAGCGATATTTCGGGAGGTGCAACTAGCTCCATCCGTTTATCCATAATAGGGTGACAGAAACGACGACATCTGTAGCTCAAGCATTAAGTAGGATAAGCGGATTGACAAAGACTATCACATATAAGGAAGACAAAAACAACCATATCATACTATAATACATATGGTACAAAAACACTAGATAGCATGAGGGTTATGCGTAGTTATTTTTCAAGTAGAGCCCATTACGGGGCTCCCGAAGAATATTTCCTTCGTAATCAACTAACTCATAGGCTCCTTTTTGAAGAGAGCATTTGAAAATATAGGGCCCATGCCACAAGGGTTCAAATTTTCCTGCATCTAGTTTGTCACGGTCTTGATCATAGACCAACACCAAGTCACCTTCTGAAAAAGTTCGAGGGAGAATTTTTTGATCGCATTGTGACTTTACTCACTTTTGGTGGGATTTGTTATCCATGATGGCCTCACAACATTTCTCATCAAGGCGAGATAATTATAGTAGTCATTCTTCTTTAGAAAAGGTATTAGGAAAGAGTTCAACAACTAGCTTAAGCAAGGGAATTCCGCATTCAATGGGTAGTACTGCCTATAATCCATACACAAGTTGAAAGGGTGTAAATCCCATGGAAGTCTTGGAAGAGGTTCGATATTCCCATAAGGTTGAGAATAACATTATATTACAATTGGATCTATGCTTTCCAATCATCCTTTGGAGCATTGTTTTGAGTACCTTGTTAATGGACTCAACCTGACCATTTGCTTGTGGATAGTAAGGAGAATAGTGTTCTTGGTCAAAATGAAAAAGGGAAGATAAATCAGTCATCATGCTATTACAAAAATGTGATCCATGATCGGTCACAATAGACTTGGGTACACCGAATCTTTCTATAATATGATTGAATACGAATAATGTTGTAGTTTTTGCATCATTAGAATATGTGGGCATGGCTTCTGCCCATTTGGTGAAATAATCAATGGGCACAATTATGTAATTATGACCGGCAATAGAAGGGGGTTTACATGTGGTAAAATCAATGCCCCATTTGGAAAAAGAGCCAACTACAACAACGAGATGTAGGGGAGCGGGGTGTGTGAACATTTTCTTAGAAAAAATTTGGCACAGGTGGCATTTTTGGACTGCATTCATGGAATCTTTAAATATTTTGGGACAAAAATACCCCGCGTGTAAGATTTTATGGGTAGTGGCTAACCCAGAAGGATGGTTGCCACAAGCTCCTGAGTGGCAGTCATTAATATTTTTTTCTTCTTCTGAGTGGATGACACGTTGGTGTAACACCATATATACCCCATGACGAAAAAGTGTATCACCAACAATGAGGTAGTGTCGGGATTGATGGAGTATGCGACATTGAGGGTGGAAGCGTTGGGTTTGGAGATAAATGAGGATGTCTCCATACCATGGGTCAGAAGAGTGGATGAGAAATAAATATTCATCATGTAATGAATCTTGGACCATTGATTCGTCAATGACTTGGGGAAGATCAATCATTAATTCTTTAAAGACTAAGGATTTATTGGATTTAGGGGTAGAGAACTCGAGGTCAAATTCTTGTAATAAGACAATCCATTTCAAGTAGTGACCTCCCAATATCTAACGTTACAAGAAATATTGCATAGGATTGGTGTCAGATATAACACCAGTGGTTCAAAGTAGAATATAATGTCGTAATCGTTGGACAGTGAAAACTGTTGCCAGTGCCAACTTCTCGGCATAAGGATAATGAAGTTCAATTCCAACTAAGCCTTTACTGAGGTAGTAAATAACATATTCGTTATTGTCTTCATCATTTTGGACTAAGACTATTCCGATAGTAGTACCATATGTCGCAAGATACAATGTAAAATATTGATTATAATTCAAGGGTTTCAATAGCAGAGTGGATGTAAGAATATGCTTTAGTCGATCGAAATAACGTTGAGCTTGTTCATCCCAAATGAATGGGACACCCTTTTTAAGTAATAACATGAAACCCTCAGTAATATCTACGTAGTTGACGATGAACCATCTTAAGAAATTTGCTTGTCCTTGCAATTTTTGAAGTTGGTTAATAGTAATGGGGGGAGGCAAATTGATAATCGCCTCAACTTTAAGGGACCCACTCGGATCTCGAACCTGGATACGATAAATCTAAGGAGACAACCAAATTCCACAACAAATATGAATTTGTGTGGGTTAAGACAGATGTTGTAATGTAGGTAGTGGATAAATATTTGTCGTAGATGATTGATATGATCTTGCTGCTTAGGAGATCTGGCAGGTAGGTCATCTAGATAAGGTTGCATGATATGTTTAATGTCGTGGAAAGCATAAGACATGGCCTGTTGGAAAGTGGTGCCATCATTTTTGAGACCAAAGGGTAACTTTAGATAAGCAAAAGTGCCCCATGGGAATATAAAGGCAGTTTTGTGTTGGTCCTCCGGTATGATTTCAATTTGATTATAGCCAGATAGGTCATCCATGAATGAGAAGACTTCGCATTTGACACAATCATCGATGAAGGGGGTGGGAAAATTGTCCTTAGGACAAGCCTTGTTAAGGTCACTATAATAAACACATACTCGTATCGTGCCTTGCTTCTTGGTGACAGGTACGATATTAGAGACCCATTCTGTAAGGGGCACGAGATAGATAAAACCAACGTTCAATAATTTTTGAACTTCAACCTTAATTATTGCGGATTTTCATGGGTGAACTGGACGAAGATGTTGTCGAATGGGATGGGGTCCGGGATATGTATTAATTTCATGAACAACGTTCCATGGGTCAATTTCTGTCATTTCTTCATATGACCAGGAAAAAATATCACATAACTCTTTAAAAAGGGCAGTGTAACATTCAATATCTTCAAGAGAGAAATCTGCACCTATCTGGATGTGTTCTGTGATCCATGGTTTAACTAGAATATCGATTGAGATAGTCTTAGAAATATTTCCCAAGTCGCCTTATGATGGAGAATAATATGACGTGGAGGGTAACAAGGAAAAGTCTTGGGTGTCAGTAGAAACGAGGGTTTGAATATGTGTTTCTATCCTCTCTTGATTGGGGAGGAAAGAGGATCGGTGGTGATGGTCTTCCCAGGGTCAGACTTGAAGAGACATGACTTCCATTATAGCTTCATCTGATGGGAAGAAGACATCTAGGAATTCATCCTTGAGATGTTCAGGGGTAACCCAATAAGGAGAGGAAAACTAATATGGATCCTCATTGAGTAGGAGTTTAGAATCAATGTTAGCAGATTCATCTGCTGTCTGGATGGCTGAATATGATAATTCAACTAGGGATAAAGGCATGGTAGCTCCAAAGGATTCGATATTGGAAGAGTGAGGAATTACCCAAGGGATTTACCACAAAAGGTATAGATCATAGTGATCAGAGCTATTTGAGAGGTATCTGGTGCAGATAAAGGGAAGGTTCCCATAAGGGTGGGATAGAGGCCTACACCGATACTCTCATATTTCTGTGTTGACTCGCCTATGAATGGTACATTTGTGTTGGGGTTAAGTTGCACTTCGGGTGTACAATAATCAAGTTGGTCTATTGTCACTATTTTTCCTTAGTGGGGAAAGTGAATAATTTGGAAGACATAGGATGCCACTACCTTCATAGCATAAAACCAAGTACGACCTAAAAGGAGATTGTAGTCAAGATTAGCATAGATTACTTCTACTTCGACGAGGAGGTTTTACCAGCTAGTTTGATTGGTAGGGAGGGAAAAATACCATGAGGTTTGAAAATTTTTCCATCAAAGGTATTCAAGATGGTTTTTGATGTATTAAGTTGTGGAGAGCCTAAGGCTTTCCAACAAGTCATTGAAATAATACAAGTGGCCGCACCTTCATCGATCACGGTTCGAAATTTTTTTTTGTTAAGTGAATGAACGATGATTTGTAATGCAAGTTGGTGTGAAAGGTGGGGTTCACTTTGGTCAACATTAAAAGAGATAATGTTTGAATCTGAGGGATCAATTCCCCCAATGGTTGTTAATAAATATTTTTGTTGGGTTGGAAAACTCTGCAATACTTCGAGGGTGGACATAACACATGGGCCTTGAGCAATATCCTCCACTATACTATAGTGTTGGGATGCTCAAGCATTAGGGTTATGTGTCATTCGACGAAGTACCCCTTTTGGAGGGAGAAAAGTGGGTTCTATACTTGGTTTCTCGAGAGTGAGAGGGTCATTGGGTGGATTTGGAATAAGAGGATATTTTGATGGAGGATTCCCATCCTGAAAATCATAATTCATAGTTCTAGTGGTTAATGTCATAGATTTAACCATCAAGATATTGACGGTTGAGGACTCAGGGTTTCCCCCAGGTGGGGGTGGTTGTGTTTGAATAGCCAATTGTTGTCACTAGGGGGTAAAAGGGTTTGTTAAAACTGCAGGTGTATAAGAGGATGGGCCTCATTCGAGATATTGAAGTATTTCAGCGAGACGAGGACAATCTTTGGTAAAATGATCCTCTTTACAAATCATGCAGGGATATTTGAAATTTTGTTTAGGTTTACCCTAAACATTGTTTTATTGTATCTTGGGGCCCGACTACTCATAAGATTTTTTCTCTTTCTTATTATTTTTACCCTTCTTTTTTCCTCTGAAATGGTTGTGGGTTTTTGGGTGCGGTGGATTGCACTGAATTAACCTCGAAGGTTTTGGCAGGGGGCTTCATTGGAGTGCTTGTGTGGACATATGAAATATGATTGGTAGCTTTATTTAATGGGTTGTGTTTCCCAGTCATCTGACCAGATGAATCATTAGAAACAAGACCGATCATACCCTCAACATGGGGTCTGGGTGACAGTTTGGTTGGGTCATTCAATGGCCGAGGAGCATGGGGAATCAAGTTGTATACCGCTTCGGACTGAGAATATACTAAATATGTATATTGGGCATGAGATATGGCTTGTTCCTCTGTAACAACACCTCCTATGGTGACATCTTGAGCGATAGGTGGAAACAGAGACTTGGTAAACCAATCAACTAATAGTTGGTCTGGAATTGTGTCTTTAATTAGTCATCATCGATGTCTCCACTCATGAATGTGACTAGAGATATGGGTGGAGGTCGATTGGCGCAATGATGTTAAAAGATTAGTACCGGTTTCATATCTGATGGGTAATTGGAAGTGTGTCAAAAATGCCATAGCAAGGGAATTAAAGTCGTCAAAGGAGTTCCGTAGMAATTATATATACCATTTGGCTACGGATCTTGTAAGAGTTCGTTGGAAAAKTCGTAATTAAATGGAATCATCCATCAAGGAGTTCGAAGAACACCATAGGTGAAAATCCATCACGTGATTGTTTGGATCTTCTCCAGGTTTTCCATCGAACTTGGGAATATCGAAAKGGAGTTTGGTAGGAATGGGGTGCCAGAAAGGGGAATGTCGTATGGGATAATTAGTCAACCTTGAAATATCAAGCAAATCTAAAGTTGCCAAAAACGAAAGTTGTTTGTTGACCTGTGGAGGTGGATTATGTGGTCCTCCTTCATATGGGTGTTGTTTTGGAGGTCCTCCTCTGTAAGGTGGTCTTCCAGGGGGTCTTCCAACATAGGGGGTACTCCGGGGGGTCCTCCTCCATAAGGTGGTCCCCCAAGAGGTCCGCTTCCATAGGGGAGTCCTCCTCCATAAGGCGGTCCTTCAGGAGGTCCTCCACCATACAGTGGTCCTCAAGGAGGTATGCCTCCATAGTGTGATCCCCCTCCACCGTGGGGTGGTTCGCTAGGGGGTCCACCGGGAGGTCCTCCGCCATAGAGTGGGTCTCTAGGGGGTCCTCCTGGTTGTGGAGGTTGGTTCCATACAAGATTAGCTATTCCTGGGTATGGGTGGCCATACAATAGGCTAGTAGTAGAGGGAATAGTCTGGCCCCATGATGGGTGTTTTCCTGTAGCTAGGGGTTTCCCCCTAGTTGTTTGGTGCCCCCAAAGCAAATATGGCCCTGAAACTATGGGTTTTCCCCCAGTGGGTGGTTTCCCCCAGCTAGATAAAGGTTGGCACCTAATAGTAGGAAATTCCCTTGTTAAAAAGGATACAGAAGTCGAGGGTTTCCCCTCGAAAAGATGTTGTTCTAAAATTTGTCCTGGGTATAGGGGTTGTCCCCCAGTGAAAGGTTGGATCATGGATATTTGTTTTCCAAAACCCATTAGTTGGTTTCCTTGGGGAGGTAATCCTTCCATTGAAGTTTGTTGTCCAAAGAAGTTGGGATCGCCTCCTAAGAACAATGGGTTAAAAAATGGTTTCCCCTCAGTGAGGGGTGTAGAAGGTTATGTTCTTGAAGGTGGTGGTACAATGGTGGGGAAAACATATGATACATATGTCACTGTTGATATTTGGGTTGTGGTGACATTTGGCTGAGCCGTTTGTGGTGTAGAGTAGATGGGGGATGAATGGGGGAAATCAATTTGGAATATATGGGAGCTACCAGATATGGGGGGGTGAGGGGTACGTGAAGAAGCATGTGATTGATTAGGTTGCAAGAGTTTGAAAGCAGAGTCTATGATTGTATCTACTCTAGCGAGGATATCGTGGGGTTGTTCAAGGGTTTTCCTAGGGTAATATGGACCTGAAACCCTTGGTGGTGTGATGTAACCATTTGATAAATGGATCTATTGGGTTTCCATGCTCACGACGTCTTCACAGAGTACAAGAGGTAGATGATGGTAATTGATACCAATTTCAGGTTCTCTGACATATTTTACCTGAAGAAGCAGGGGACCAAAAGATTTAGTCAAGGGTGGATTTGCAGGGAGTACAAAACCTTCTTGAAAATTATCTCTTTCTAGGTGTTCAAGCAAGGAGGTAACACCGCTTTTGGCCTCAGAGTGGTTTTCCTCTTGAAGGTGATCTTCGAGTGAGTTGGGAGGTAAAAGTTCATAATGTAGTGGAGGAAAACCTTACATCCTCTAATACTGATGCAAGTTTTGATCGGCCAGGATTGAAATATGACGATGACAGTCCTAAATCCAACTAAAGAAAAGAAGAAACACACGCTAAAAATGAATCTAGAAATCATACAAACAAACCAAAGCTTCTCTCCATGAGCTCACTATTGGTGATGAAATCCAACATCATGGGAAAAAGTGAGAAGCGACAGGGATAAGTGGGTGGATTAGTTATGTTGGAGGCCTACTTAACAGACTTACACCTTGGTGCAAGCTTCCTAATGGTCTCTCCATGGGTTTCCCTCCAAGGAGCCCGAGTGATTTTGACCAATGTCTGATCCATGTACAACGAAGACTCCCCTTCATCATCACCTTATGTAAGAGCCCTAAATATTATGGAAACTAAGGTCACCAACTCGCAGTTAGCCTCCAAGCGGGTACATTTGACAGTCGGGTCCGACAATATGGGTAGGATATCAAGTCCGAAATTTCTCAATAGGACTAAGAACAAGAGGACCGGAAAAATCTTTAGAGGACCTTGAACGGATTCGATATTCACGAAGTTCCAAGGCCAAATGGAAACAACCAATTCTCAAGAAGAATCCCCAATATACTCTCATTCCACTATGTTTGGTGAATCCTTTGAGCGACAATCTCCGTTGCCCAGACGCACACGACCTCTTGTGTAACCCCTGTGTGAGATGAGGGTCCTGGATATTCCTATACAAAAGTTGGATTTAAGCACTCTTTAATATTCTATGGTTTGTTTTTGTGGTCTTCGACAATTTACTCACTTATCTTAGTCCAAAGACCCTATACCTAGACTATTGTTGGTGTTCTTAGAAAACAAAAATTGTAGTTAATTTTATTAACATGTGTTTGTTTTTAAGGCTATTTTTTAGTCAAAAGGTTGTGTGGAAGTGAAACTTATGATGTGAAAAGACTCGACTCCAAAAGGATGCAAAGGGATGAAATTTGAACAATTTTCTCTTTGATGAATCCTATTTACAAGAGGGAGAAGAGTAACTTGTTTTTTTCTTTTTATAAAATAAAACACCCTAATGCATACCGATTCCTATGTATTCTTGCAAATAATACAAAAGGACATTTTTTTCAACCAAACTCACAGAATGATTTACGAAATTCCCAACCGAGCATAAATTGTTTCAATGATATTTTGAATCACTTTAAATGAAATGATTTTTGTTTCTTTTATTTTTTCAAATTACATGAAAGTGGAAACAAAAAATCTTCTTCAGCCTTTGCTTTCAATTGACCATGTTTAGAAATGAATGCAAAAGATGGAAGAGAAAAAAAACCAAGAATGCAAATTTAAAGCACACCAAAATATTTTAAGTCTAAACAATAGTTTGAAAAGTTCTCAAATGATTTGGGAAACGACAAACATTCAACCTAATGAAAGAAAGACTTATATAATAAAATGGTAGACTTTGCAAGAAAAAATCTTCTCAGGAAGATATAAATAACCTTCTACTGGATTGAAAGGATTAAATTAGGTGATCTTGTTCATACCTATAAATCACATAATATGGCCACAAAAAGAAGATAATTTCATAAATTTCAAAACAAATTGGCGCAAAATCAAAGAGACACTCTTAACACAGGTCTAGAGTGTTGAAGGAAACTAGTCTAAAAGGGTTTGGCTGAGTTTTTTGAAGGATAACTCTTCAAAAATAAAAATTAAGGGGTCGGTCGCTCCCTTTAGAGGGAGACAGTGCGACTGGGTCACGACCCAACAAGAGACACAATGTGACCGAAGAGTGTGGTCGCTCCTGATAGGCTTGGGAGCAGAGATGGTCACTGCTACAAAAGTGGGAAACTGTAACTAAGAAGGCTTTGTTCGCTCCGTGTGGATGGGGAAATCACAACCAACTCAGAGAACAAAGAAAAAGTTATATCTGGGATGAGATATATCAAATCCAAGATAGTGGTTTGTTCAACTGAACTTGGGAAAGGGCATAACAAATTCTGGAAATTAAATCAGGACATTTTAATGGGTAAAAATCTCAGAAAGAAATCATGTATAGAAGGAAGAAAATCACATCAGAGGTAATCTCCCCAGTATGGTCGCCAGTCTATTGTAGTGATTTTATACCCTGTAGGAGCTTAGCTCCCTTAGTTTTTTCCTATACCTAAGACAAGAATAGAGATACGAGCAAAGGATGCTTCTAAACTTGATAATATGTCATGATCTACAAATATATCAATTCTCTACCAATGAACGCACAAAATTACATAAATAGTCATTTAGAGGGAAACATCCAACATATCTTCTATTAATCAAGTAAGCAATATTACAACTTACAGGTGTAAACTAAAGAGATATCTTTCTTCCAAGATCCTTTCCCACGCCTTACCACCAAAACACCAGAGTAAATTTTCTCTTTCTTTCTCCCCTTTCCCATGGAAATGGATTGCTTCTTATAGGGCTTTAGAGATAAGGCCATATGGTTAATAGGATAAGGTATTCAGGCTTATATTGGAAGGCTTCTCGAGACTAAACCCTGGGAAATCAGAGTGAGGTCTCATTCATCGCAACCAAGTCCAAAAAAGAGAGCTTCTAGGCTCGGTCACTACCTAAGTACACAAACAGAGTGACTCGGTTGTGACTTGGCAGTCCAGAAAGGGCGATCAATCCCTTCAGCCGCAATATTAAGGAATGAAAAGGGAGACTGAAGGGAGATTATGCTAGAAACTCAGTGGGAAGATGATGAAAGATGAGTGAATTGGGTAGGTGACCTCTATGAGATGACGTCTCAGTGGTTAGGGGGTTAATAATTCTATAACACCATGAACTCCTCCATTATAATGAAAATCTCCAGTTTGGCAACCTCCTCTTAAAGAGTATTGTTGTTCCTGAGTTTATACTTTAAGGCTCTAAAGTATACTGTCAAGGCATATGAAAAGATAGAGGAAGTTGAAGACAAAAAAATCAGTGATTAAAGGTGAGGGCTATAATTGGTTTCTCAACTGTGTCTGTCGAAATTTGCAGTTTTCTTGAATGTTGATATCTCTCTCAATTACTGCCCATGAACGTTCTAACTCAACCCGGTTATTTGTTGTTTGTAAGATAGTGTTAAATAGATTTAGAGCAATGCTGGTTTGATTCGAAATATCGGGTTCAATGTTAGGCTTCCTTGAAACTGGTACTGTCATGAAGGATAAAAGTTAAGGAAGATATAATTCAGTGTTTTTGTTTTTGGCTTCGTTATCTCTATTTTACAATGTAAAGAGAAAGATTTTAAAACACAAATTAATAGGATGACTAAATTAAAGGCCATTTCTTGTATCTGAGTTAAATTTAAAGCAAAGGGAACATGCATGACATGAGGGAAAACATAAATCTATTAACAAGGTGAGGCATCAATTTAAGAGGAATCTCACGTTGTAACAAAAGACTATGAAACAAGACAATATTAATGAAGCATATGATATTGAAATCTAAACATTTACAGGTCTTGTATATGCTGATAACTGATACATAGGAAAAATTGTAGATGATTTAAATGACAAGAATAATAATTTCCACAGTAGAGGTTACACTAAATTGTAGCCGAGCATTCATCAATTATATATATGAAAGAAATATGAAAATACAGGGGAACACATAACTCAGACGTGACAAAATCTGGAATCTTCAATATGCATTTCTATTAATTCAGAGCTTCTTCAAAAATACTTTCATCAAAAAATGTCCTTTTTAGAGAAAGAAAAAAATCCCTTTCTTCAGTCTACTCCCCTCCTATCTATACTAAATCATTACTACTTTATGGTTAACGATTTCCTACTTTTTAGGGGAAAAGATAGTTACAAAACTGCAACCTTAACCATTGCATGATTAACTTTTTGTTGGTCTATCATTTCAAAAGTATAATCTTTTGAACGATACTTCACTTTTTAGTTGAAGTCTCTCCCTCTTTTGAAGTTATACATTCAATACACTTCTCCAAAAAATGAACAAAAATTCTGGGTGGTGTCAGAAGATCTTTAGTTTCAAACAGATAAAACTTTCTTTGTATCTTTGGAAGCTGGTCTTCAAAACCTTTATCGAAAAACCTGATCACTTGCAGTTTTAAATTGGGCTATGCCAACCATCTATATATTGGGTTGGCATTGATTTCCTTCAACTGTGAAATCTCTGTCTGAATTTCCTACAAGCCTTCTTTGTAGTTCAACTGTTGTTTCACAATGTTTATCTGCCCCAGTGGCTCAGAGAAATCATTTCTTTCGATACCTAATGCTTGCTTATCCAAAGAATGAAAGATTCCCTCACAGTCGTCTTTGATTTCTTTGACTATCTTCTTGTTTTCGACTATGTTCGTTTCCCATGCCTTGAGCATGCTGTCTCCTCTTATCTGTTCTGTGATAGAAAGCTTTAGATCTTTCGACATATCCCTGTTTCCCGAATGTGCAACTGCTTTCTGGAAAGTATTCCTTGCAGCTTTAGCCTCCTTTTCCAGTAAAATAATATTATCAAGGGATTTTCTTACCTCTTGAAAGTAATTATGGATGATCTCTATTTTGGAGATCAATTCCTACTGTTCAGCTTCTATCTTTGTATGTGCTTCCAAAAAGAGGGTCTGGAAAGCCTTTAAGTCTACAAATAGGCCTTCTGTCAAATTTAACTTAGCTTGTAGCTTGTTTACAAGCTCCTTTTGCTGAGTAACTTAGACCTGACTTGGTTGTATCCTCTGGTTCATTTCATCCAGGATTGATTTGAGTGATTGAATTTCTTGTCTTTCAACAACTCTGACCTGCTCCAAGATTTTATTCACCTCTTCTCTAATTTTTTTATCAACATTCTTTAACTGGTCTTGCAATTGAGATATTGTGTGGTTACTCTTCTTTATCCTTGATCTCATGTTCTCCACAGTAAAAAGGTTTGTTGTTGCCATGGATCCCATGGAGCCTGCTACCTCTGTAGCGAAATCCTCCTCTTCCAAGTTCTGGCCATCTACCAAGGCTCTATGCTTCTTCAACATTCCCCCCTCTCTCATAGACATCTATTGTTTTAGGACAACCTTCCTCTTTTTTCTGAAAAAATAATTAGAAGGAGGGATCTCATCTCTGGAGATAGGGGTGAGGTCACTAAAATATATGGTTCCCATCTATGGGAACCCAAAGGCAGACTATAAAGGGGTTAAAGAAGCTATGGGGATTCCTAGTTCTGTGGATCTTGTCTCTCCCATGACCTTAGGTATATTGAAATCAACAACAGGTGATGAAGGAGGAGTGGACTTACTGGACTCGGGAGGTGTCCTGGGCCTCCTCTCTGCTTCCGTCTCTGGATTTTCTGTCTATAAGGCCTCTTCATTTTGTGAAGACCCTTCAGTCTCCTGAGGAAATTCTTCAGGATTGACTTTATCTTGTGCCTCTTGTCCGAAATCTGGAGGAGTATCTTCTTGTTCCTGAGGAAGGGTAATTGCTTCTCCTTGCAGCACTTTGGGCAGACCGCTCCATATGTTCTTTTGGAAGGTCTGAAAACTAGCTTGAAAATCGGATGACAGTATCCGTACCCTCTCTAATACTTCCTCATAGGTCCTAGTCCCTTTGAACATGCCATCATAAGGGGAATTTTCATGTTCATAATCCTTCATATTACAGTGGGTCATATGTTTTCCCACTAGCTGGTAAGGGTTGTGCTTCCTATGTTCGAGGTCCACCAATTTGACCTCCTCCAGTGCTGCCACTTCAACTTTGGAATGACCCAAGTTGAGAAGTGAAAATTTTCCAATCTGAATGGGAAAGACTGGCCAAGACTTCTTTTGAGCCGTCTTTAGTTCTATCCCAATTCCACCTGTTACTATTTGATGAGCTACCTCCCTACACACCATTATGTTAGGGAGGAATTTTGGGAGTGCATGTGGAGGGATTGAACATCCAAAAACTCTGATGTAGGAGAAATTATCCTCTATAAACTAGTCATCAACTGCCTTGAGGGTTCCTATGACCAACTATGAAATGCAGGGAGGTGTACATCCGTACAACATCTAATGTAGTGGTATTACCATGAAATGACAGATTTCATAGAATGAGTCCTTGGCGTTTTCTTCCCAAAGTTTAGAATTATATTCATGGATGGGTTCCGGGTAAGTCGGATTCCAACTCCAATTCATCAAAGGGAAAGGAGTTGAGAAGAATATAACATCCATGATGTACGCAAACATATAAAAGGCTACTGGTCGGCCATTGGATCTTGCAGTCTGATATTCCATGGCCTCCTTCGCTATGTTATTGGATAAAATCTTATCCTAATTAAAACTGTAACCTTCTGCTACCTCATGCAAAAGGGGTACCCATTCTGGAGGGAAATGGGTAGGTATTTTCTTTCCTAAAAGTCTACATAACATCATTTCCACATAGACCATATACTCTTTTAAAGAAGTTGTGGCGTAAACACCATGGGTGTCAGCCCTGAATTTTGCTTCGTTTCTCCACTAGTCTTTAATTATGCCAGGATACGTCTGATCTAACTCAAGACATTCTTTCCTTTAAAAATCACTCACAAAATCTTTGTTATAAATATACTTGGGACTGGGGGATAATTTATACATTACTTTTACATGTTCCGGTCTGAAAGAGCCAATGACGACCCCTCGGCTAGAGATAATGCTTCTCGTCTGTATGCCAGTTCGTTCTAAGACCCAAATAATCATGTTGTTATATGTCATAAGTCACGACCGTGTAGATATTTTGTGGAGTTTAGAATCTGCTATATCTCGAAGTTTGTTGTCGGCATCATGAGGGAAACTTTTGATTTCATAATCCAGAGTCTTGAAAATCTGCCTCCATGATTTTATGGAATCGATGGCATGCAGTATTGTATCAGATATAACATCTCCGTCTGGAGTCGAGCTTTCTGCAACTTCCTCACTTTTCTTGGGTGCCTTCTTAGGTGCCATGATATCCGCAATGGATCAGAAACCTGTTTACAGAGAAAATATGTATAAAACTAGATAAATGTGACTTGCTGCAGATGTAAAGGATAACAATGGAGTTCGAAATACAAGATCTTATTAACCTTTAATTTTGTGTTATAATGAGTGTATAGACACATATGCCAAAAGTTAATTCTTTTTAATGGAAAGATATGCCTGGAGATACATTTTCACGTCAAAAATATCTTCACTTATCCGTTATTAATACTGCGGTATATCGATGATTTCAAAACTGGAGTTTCAAAAATCACTGCCTTCCTCAATTCCTGAAATGCAAAAGGCATCTTGGTTATCACTAACCTGTTTTGGAAGCAAATTAACCTTAATCTTAAACCTTGTTTGGAGAAAACGCGATTTTACGTTTCCGAACTTCGGGGATCCCATTGTCAGGGGATAAGTCATAAGCAAACCCTAGATCGTGAAATTGCGATGGGATTAGTGAGGCGCTAATAACGTATTAGAGCTTTAATTAATCAAGGTTAATGATTAATTATCCTTTTAACTTTTCGAAAAAATGAGGATCGAGAGTTTGATGGTTGAGAGTTCGAAAGCGCTTTAGTAGAAAGAAAAACCCGAATCGTGAAAGATTAAGGGAATGATGTTTGGGTTTAGGAGCTTAGTTAATTACGGATTAAAGAGAGCTTTGTTACAGGCGATGGAAAAGGTAACCTTTATTTCTTCCCCCCTTTTTTAATTTTTAATATGTTAAACAGTTTCGGGATTTCGACACCGGGAAATTAGGATGGTTGAAGATCATACCTCGAGAAAAACTGAATCTCGAAACCCGAAAAGGAATGGAAAGCTTTGATTCCCCTTTGTACTAAGGGCGGCTCCACGACTTAGGAAAAGATGAAGCTTTAGTTCCCAAGGGTAGAAAAATATAAACTTCGTGTCAACAAGTAGTATTAAAAAGGTACTCTTCAATAAGTGTTCTAACCAATGTTTCAAAACTTGGCATCGACAAAAAATCAATGGGGTCATCAACTTAAGTAATTGGAAAATTTGGGAAAAAATCAACAAATCTCGGCAAGCATAAATTCTCCCTTGAATTTAAAATACTTAGAAAGATCAGTGACCTATAAAACTTGGAAAAATAAGGAGAAATAAAATATTTTGCAACATCAGTTCTAATATCCTCAAGTTCCTGTCTAGCCTCCTTTAGTTTGCACATGTGATTGTGAGAAATCATTCTTACCGATTTGCAAATAAAATTTAGTGTTCTATGAATTGCAACCTCCCACCACAAGATCCATCCCCTAACCCCTTGTGGGCATGGGACCAAACTCAAATCATGTGCATAAGAGCTTGGAAATCCTTAGAAGACAAGTGAGAAATGTAACCCGTCAACTGATCATGTCCCTTTCCAATGGAAAAAGAGGTTATTATTGGTTGATGATCAGACCTAAGAGTGTTCATATGTACATCGATTTTTAGTCAGGCTCCGGAAAAGGTGAGATCCTCATTGGAGATTTAAATTTGTTTGGTCATGCTTGTATGTGATCATCCCATGCCTCATATTACATCGAGTAGACCAACCGCCATGGGATTTTTTCCTAGTTTAGGTCAAAAATATGTGAATATGCTTTACACATGTTCCACATGACTTCCTTAGGGCCTACCAATAGGAGAAAATGCCCCCCCCCCTCCCTTTGAGTCTCTATCGATTTTACCATATTAAAATATCCTCCTAAGACCAATTCAGTTATTGATAGGGAGGAGGCTAGTCAGGCCTGAAGAGAAATATATCAAGAGAAAGATTAGGAGCATAAATAAACAAAATACAACTAGTTTTCTTTGAAAAAAAATGTGTCCCATACAAACTTGTGTGTTGGATCCATGCCACGTGCAACTAGGAAGAATTGTAGACCTTGTAAAAAAACTAACACCACCCCTCTAATAATGTGTGCACAACAAGGTTATAATATGGACCATTTCAACAAAAATCCTTTTGGAGTAAGGTTAACTTGGCACACACCTTTTTTTGGTCAAATCATGAGTTTTGACCCCCAAGCCATTCATGTTGGAGACCAAACTGTATGTAGGTACAAAAAATGGGTATTCTACTATGTAGTTATGTGGACATGTAATGAAATTGTGGGACATCATTTGTAGAAAGATATGGACAAGTTATGGTTTGCAAGGTGCTATCTGAGAAATAAATGAGAGATCAATGTTGACTATTTTGACCATTCAACAAGTGCACCTTCCAAAGATGGGAGTGCCCATGGTCTCAAGAGGGAATAATATTTAACCACTTGAAGCACTATTTGAGGCCAAAATGAATGTAGGGTTGCACCAAATATGACCAGGTTGGTTATAGAAAGGTCCAAATGGAGGGAAAATGTGGCCAAAGGTGATCAATTGTTACACAAAATGCTAGAGACCAAAGGTACAATAACCCTTATATGGGCATGATATTAATGACATGAGGCATCAAGACAAAGTTGAAGACCCCAAATTCATCTATTTGGGTCATGGAAGGGGCACTCAAAGGGAAGAATTCATCTCTTGCGATCTCACCAAAGAGGAGTGCAGGAGTTCAAAATGCAAATTATATACACTATAGTACCTAGGTATTCCTTTTAGCATACATATATAACCAATTAGGGAAGAATTCACTGTGCATAATATAAAACACAATGTTGCAAAAAGGAGAGAGGGATACATATATAATAATAATAATCACTAAGAGGTTGAGAGGGAAACGTGAGAGAAATAAAAAAATAAAGGAAAGTTGAGACCATGGGCTCATCATGACCTCCTTCTATCAAAGAAATTTCCTATTTTTAGACAAAATCCTATGTTCCTTTCCTTTTCTAGAATCCAAATATGTGGAATTGATCCCAAAAATGTTCTTATTGGGAAGTTAGGTGTGGTGTGGGTTATAAGAATTTGTATCTTACTCAAGAAGTATCTCACTTGTTGGTGTTATAAAATGAAAGTATTAGAATTTGAGGAAGTTGTCAAGGGAAAAGGTTGTTTTGCAGGATGGGCTTGCCTTCCTTGAAGCCTATGTTACACCATTGTCTAATTTATTACCAATTCTTTGTGTGGATGTTAACAAGCTAAACAGGCTCTAGGAAAGACAAGATTTAGATTTGATAGGATATGGTTAAATATTTGAGATCCCAAAGCCTGTCTCATGTGGACATTATACAATGTGTAAGCTATGAAATTTATCCTAGATTCTTCACTATTGTGGGGTCGTTAACATATAAATACTTTTTAAATCTAGGAAATTTAGAGAGACTAGTCAAAGTAAATAACTCACAACCCTGGCTAAGATTGGAAAAAACTTGTTAGCTTTCTACATGGGCATCATTATCCCTAAGAAAAATGTGATTATTATTTCATTACAAGATAAGAATCACCAATGATTAGACTCCAACTCTAGTGGTAATGAGGGAAAATAGAAAACCACACTTGGAAATATTTTTTCATAGAAAACCCTTCTAAATTTGTACCATAATAATTGAGAATGAGTGATAGAAACAGCTAAAAAGATTATAAGACCACTTGAACCCATGAATTTTCTCTTTTCACCATATTTCTCCCTCCCACCTCTTCATCTATCAATGCCACCACTCTCTCCATATCAAATTTACCTAAAAGCCTTTATACATTAATCCTCCTCTTCATCAATTACATCTCCAACTCCCCATTCCTATCTTATAATTAATCCTCCTCTTCATCAATTACATCTCCAACTCCCCATTCCTATCTTATAATCATCATAGAGTCGACCTTCATTGACGCCCAAATACTATACCACCTTTTACATATCTATATTTATAAACTTGGCATCTTATCAAATTTTTTAAATCAACATTTTTCTTATACCCTGAAGATGAGCAGTGATTCTGCTGGAAACATTGGACTTATAAATTCATAGTGTAGTCTAAAAATACAAAAATAAATATGAGCCATGAATTTTTTTTCCTATTTTGTTTTTAAATCCAAAAAATGGACAGCTAAAACATAAAATGAAAGAAAAAGAATTTCATCTTTCCATTTGTTGAGATTGTTTTACTTTTGTCCCTTTCAAAAATAAATATCATTAGTTTTTTAAGTTTATTTTGTTCCCAAGTTAATCTTAATCTTGAGCTAACGAGTATTCATTTGTAGTTGTTTGTGACATGTGTTTTTTGGTTTCCATTTTTTCTCTTTTTGCTTAAAACATAAAATAAAGAAAAAAAAAAATTCATTTCTTGAGATTGTTTTACTTTTTCCCCTTTCAAGAATTAATATCATTAGTTTTTTTAATTTAATTTTTGCTCTATTTAATCGTGAGCTAACAAGTATTCATTTGTAGTTGTTTGTGATGTTTGTTTTTTGGTTTCCATTTCTTATCTTTTTTCTATGCTTCTTAAAGTAACAACTTGAATTGCAAATTTGGGTAGGGTTTACTAGAGGTGGTGGATGCCACTTAATCAATGGTACACTATGATTGAGACATTTATAAAAGTTTTCATCTCCTTTTGGATTATTTTGGATTATTTTGACATCGGATTAAAATTTACTTTATTTTCTTTTCAAAGGTCAAGTGTATTATGATATCAAGATTCAAATGTAGATGGTTCGTGTTTTTGTTCATGGTGAATTCAAGCATGCCATTGTTGAAGATCAGAAGGAAAATACCATCTTCGTGAAAGAGCACTCTCCCATATTAAAAAAGTCCCTAGTGTATGTATTAGTGCATTCTTCCATTTTACAGATTTGTAAATTCAACAACAAAATTACAGCAAGCAAATCCCTTGAAATTGATAAAACAATAAATGCAAAATTTCAAAATTCTATTTCTTGTGGCTATTACCATTGTGCTTCTCATTTTAGGGGTCATATTTATTTTTATATATTGTACATGGGTGTCCAAATGTTATTTAAGTTCAGTTTTTTCACTATTTCAACCTTAAGCATCACAAAAACAATGAGATAGTAGTAAATCAAGGTGGGTACTAATTAATAGAACCATTCTTTGTCAATATTTAAACAAGTTAGTATTCAATATTCTTCTCAAAATAGGTCGTTTTCAATTTGGAAAATGAATCTAAGATTTTCATAGAATTCTTACATCTATGTCAAAATGTGTGCTTTGGTGGTTTTGTAAAAACTTGCATAACTATTGAGAAGGAAATAGCTTTTAAAATAATCATCATAAAATAAAATTTTGGTGAAGAAAGTTAGTTACAACAAATTGAAGTAGACTTTAAATATTGCAGCAATGATTTATTTGATTTTTAGCCATAGGATAGGCGACATTACATCATCTTTGAAGGGATTGATGCCATAGGATATGTGACATTTCTAGTTGATGTGGAGGTCTCGTCCCTGACCCAGCCAATTGATGGTGTATGGTTGGGGGTGTGGCATTGTTGACAGCTTCAGCCTCTTGATGAACTTATTCAAGTTCAGGTTCTTATGGCTACCGTTGTCAATAATGAAATATACTAGAGTCCCCTTCACCCACATCCGTGAATGGAAGGGGTGATCCCCTCCTTAGGCTCCTATGAATCTTCTAGTTGGATCTTTTGAAATTGCAATGGTAGCACTGGGTTCTGTATCAATGATCGAACTTCCTTATCTTGATCTGAATCATAGTCCGAATCATATCCCACTTCTTTTTCTTTCAGTTAGTCCAATAATGATTTTTTCGAGTGTATTCATCAACGTTGTGCTAGAGGATTTGGTGGAACTCACACAACTTTCCAACATCCTCCTTTGACTTGCCTTTACCCTTATTTTCCTATGGCTTGGAATGGCTATCTCAAGGTTATCTATCCTTTATCTATCCTTCATTATGTGATTTAGGGCCACATTTACAATGGTTTTTTTGTAGCGTATTTGCATACCCAAGCTCCCTCTTATTTCCCTACTTAAATTTCTACTCGATTTTAACAAGATATCAATAAACAACTACCAATTAGGACATGTCCAATAAATCCATCTCTATTTAAATGTACCTATGTAGGCTACTAAAAATCAAATAAATCACTGCTCTTGAATTCCACATGGCATAAATTATATGTCCAAACAACATATCCTACCCCAACAAGCTTTTCCATGGGCCCTTGTTTTCTTGTTACATACTTTCATAATGTATATATATTTTCTTGAGCTTGTTGTCTTGCTACAATGAGGTTATTTGTAGCATTGACAGCTCCACTTGCAACAAATGAAGCAATAACAACAATATATGAACTATAAATTGACATTCTTCCCTATCCTTTTACCTTTATAGGTTGCCCTTAATGATTGAGCCAGGATTTCTGTGGTATGAATGAAGAAAAATGTTGTTGTTGGAGAAATGACAATTTTTTTTTGTTGGGATGCCTTCAAATCACTTGAAATTCCTTTAAATTTTGTTTTTATTCTTTTCCTGCATAATGGTAGACAATTAGAACCTTTTCTCTATTTCTAGAAGTGGAAAAGAAGGCAGAGGAAATTACTTTTTATCTCTATTTATCCCTTGGAATTTCCCTTTTTCGCATGATAGTGTCTAACATGTTGGGACACTGCTAGGGAATGGGTCAGACACATGTTTTTGAAATGTGTCCTATTTTAGGACACAATGTCCTAGCCTATCACATGTCTAACCCGTGGGATATGGCACATGGACCCTGGGGGGTGCGTCTCATTTCTTAGGTTTGTACTCTTTTATCTCTGTATCATGTGCTGTCTTGAGTAATATCTTGATGTGTTTTACTTGCAACTAACATAATTGTGATCTATAATGAAACAAAATAACACTTGTTGAAAAGAAGAAAAGGATGTTCAAAATGGAAACTTTCCATTCATATTAGTATTTTGATTATAATCTATGTAGTATTTTCCTTTTACGCAATATTGTTTATCTATGAATTACATATTAAAAATTTATTCCAAAACATGAGTACTTTTGAAAAGCAAATTTAGGAAAAAGGAAAATTCAAAATTCAAAAGTGAAAAGCCAAAGGCAAAAAAGGAATTGCACTTTTTGCTAAATTAAATGTTTGCAAGTGCAATGCTATTTTTTCAACAAAAATTCAAATACGTAGACATGCATTAAACTTTCATGACTTGGTGTAACATCCCATTTTCCCCAATATGTAAATATATGTATAAATGTCACCATGAGTCATGGCTAGTATGTTTAATATTTGGACCATGATGAACAATCAAAATGATAAAATGCAATTTGATGATAATGAAAAAGAAAATGTTGATGGGTGAAACACTTACACATAAATGATGCCATGAGAGGGAAATAGTGAGGGAATTTCCTTGCTAATTTAATATTCAAGAAAACCCAGATTGCTCATTTTCCTAGAATTTCAGTTAATGAAGGAAGTTGGTAGTTGAACTACCAACTTCCCACAATTATGAGAAGGAATGGGGGGATGTACCATAACTTCCTTGTCTCATAAGCATGGGAAGAAAAGTACCCATCTAGAGACTTCTAGACTAATCTTGAATTTGGGGGAAAATTGACCCACAAAATTAGAGAGGTCGGAAGAGTGGTATGGGACCCACAAAATGGGAAGAAAATGTTCATAAAAATGCCTTTGGTTCATAGAAAAACAAAGGGAAGTCAAGTTCTTTGGTTTTTGAGTGAGAAATAACAAGTAATAATATCTAAATCAAGCTGATAAAAGAGGATTCAAATTTTGGTTGTTTAGCTATGCAAGCTAATCGTTGTGACTCCCTAAGTCAAGAGCAGGCCCCCTTGCTTGGTGGAATTAGAGATATATCTTGCTAATTTATGTTGATGGAGAAGAGTAGCCTTCCTTTGTTTATCTCTATTATTGATTGAGAGTTTTTCCCTCATGGCATCATCTTCTGACTAGTTGGTGGCCAGTTGCAAGGATATATAAATGATAGTGGTGCCTATGGTTGGGTGGAAAGAGGCTCACTCATCAACAATTGTCAATTTATCTTAAATGATCAGATAAGTGTTTCAATGTTTTGTATTTTCCATGATAAGTTCCTTGATACTATGAAATTTATGTTTTGGTTATATGAAGAATTTGAGATTCTGTTCAGGTAGGGAAAATGTTTCTCCATGTGCTTAGCTGATTGTAAAATCTGAAGTGAGTAGTGAAAATTGTATTCTGTCATTTTCCCTATGACTATCTTTTTTTTAAAGACTGTTGTAAGTAATTATTTGTAAATTTGAGTAAGAACAGAGTGTTGGGTGAGAATTTGCAGCCAATTGTATAAATACATTTCATATGTTAGTAGTGAAGACTAAGTTGTTAAATTTTTCACAGAGCATATGAAAATAAAGATGTATAATTTATGTTAAATGAATGTCGCTCCCTATAATACTGAAGTTGTAGATAATTTTTGGGAGGTGAACTATCCCTGGTTAATGGTCAAGACTTAAGACCTTCTTGGAAGGCTTAGTTGAATGCTAAATAATTTGTAGAAGTATGGGCAAAATCCCTTAACTTCCAGCCAACATGATGAGCACGATGGGCTTGACAAGCCCCCCCCAGAATGAAAGATTGGCCATAAATTTCGTCTTAGGCTATTTAGTAGATAGGATAAGGCATTTTAACATGAGGAATGTGCAAAATAAAATGAAATCAAGAATTATGTGTATTATTTAGATTGTATAGAGGCTATTTCTATAACCATGGAATTTTTTTATGTGAGAATATTTATTTGCTATTATTTTCAATTCCTAGGAATTATTTTCATTTCTCCCAAAGTTTTAATAATATTAAACCCTCACTAGGTTATCGAGTATCATGTATTGGAAAATTGAAAGGATAAGGGAAGAAGGTGCACATGGATGTGATATACCTGTGGGGCGATGTATTATTATAATATTGAACCCTACCAGAGTATCATGAACATGGTGATGGAGAAGAAAATATGTCTGGGGTATGTGTTACATACTAGGGTCGATATAATACAATATAATAACATTAAACCCATTGGGCTATCAGGAACCAAAAGATTGAGACTTGAAGGTGTGCATGAAGGTGGTATACCTGGGGGACGATATGAGATAATGGTATTAAATGCAAGTGTGTGTGTTAAGTTATATACCTTAAGGCCATTGCCAATATATAATAAAATAATAATATTAAATCCACCGAAATATCTGGCACAGAGAGTTGGAGAAGGGATGGTGTGTGGAATAAGTGATATCCCGGGGTTGGTACAAGCATAATATAAATTAATGTAATAAAATCCTGGTGCACTACAATACATAATATTATTATTAATATTCCCACTAGAATATTGGAGCTCGGGACATGGTAAAAAGGCATGGATAGGAGAGTAATACACCCAGGGGTCCAATTAAATAAAATATAAGCAATAAATCCTATAGGGATGTTCGATCCCAAAGTAAAAGGGGAAAGTAAACTCTTAGTTGTTACCGGGATGGTAAAATGGATTAAGCCAAAATGTTAATACATAGGGTATTAGATTAATGAGGATTAATTAACAATAATGTGGATTAAATAAATAAAATCCTAAGGCGTGGGATTATAATGTAATGATTAATTAACTTAATAAGATTATAAGGGTATAAGGTGTTTCACCCCAATCCAGTGGCACACAACCCTACCATGTCACATAGTTGTCACGTATGATGGCACGTAGCCACTTCATGTGATTCCATGTCACGTGCCACATGGTAGTGTATGGGCTTGTTATTCTCAGTAAAATCATTAAAGGGACATATCTTTTGATCCAGAGTCTGGGATTGAGGAAATTTTGATATCGTTGGAAATCTCTTGACGAGCAGAAGATGATGGTGCCCTTGGAAAGAGGATTCAATATGGATGAAGAAAATAAAAGTTTTGATACCCCACCCCTTTAAGAGAACTTAAGGGGCGGGTAGGTTACAAAGTGGTATCAAAGAAGAGCTTCAAACACTAGGCCTGGATGGGCCAGAGCATAGTCATAGGACTGGTACCTCAAGGATAAAGATGAGCCTATTGGAAAGTGGTTTTCTACCTTAAAAGGTTTTCTTATTTTCTGCATAAGATCCTTGAGAAGAAGGACTATAGATTGAAATTTTGTTCTAGGATCTGAACAACAAAAAAAATTGTCATCTTGATTGTAGTAGAAGGATTATTTTGTTGCTTTGTTGGATTGATGTCTATTCCTATAGGAGTGGAAATATGTTGGTAGGAATTAATGGCAAGACCTGAATGTGAATGGCAGAAGTGGAAGCATTTTGTTATAGAGTTGCGTGAGTCCAGGGAATGGATGAGCTGAGTTGTTTTATTTAAGTGTAATACTGTCTATCTGCTTGGGTAGACAAAGCCTCTTGCATTTATGATGGATGTTTATATAAGGGATAAGACCCTTATGGAAAATTCCTTGTGGTTAAATGAATTGAGTATGGATTGATAGAATCCTTGGCAGTAATAATTGTTTCTTAAATAAAAGACTAAACCTTGTATATATAACTCCTCATGATTAGGGGACTGATGGAAAATCGTAAGGTCAATTTACTTGACCTATAATGAATGGAACCTGTTGTTGGTATATCCAGCTAAGAAAAAGTAAAGAGGATTCCTTTGGATTTTTTTTAGTCCTCATAAAAGAGGTAAAGTAATATGGGCGTATGAGCAAGTTCATAAGATCATGTTTGTATTAAAGAAAATGTATATGCATATTAACATAAGGGCATGTCTATGCATGTGAATGCAAAAACAAGAAGTTGGAATACATATGCACTATAGGCATGGGTAAAATGCTTGGTACACAAGATGTGTTTTAATTCATATGGCAATGATTAAGCATGCATATAACATGCATAAAGACTTATTATAACCCGTGATTGGTTGTAAAGTATGGTGCACTGATGGTTGTTTTTTACAATGATGACTTGATATCAATAAGGGATATAGAAACATAAATAAAATGTTGATGATGTTGATCATATGAAAATTTATGAGGATAAGGTAGAATAATTAAGGAAATGTTGATCTAAAGTCGGGTAAAGGAAGTTCTTGGGCACTTCTAGATGACCACGGAACAGATTGACATCCAAAGGTTTATGACAGCCATATAGATATGTCTTAGTATGCTCAAGTACTAATAAGAGGAAATTTAGGAAATGATTCCCTTAGTAAAGGTCTGTTGACCAAGAAGGTTTAAGGCATGAAGAGAAGTTGGAATTGTTATCTTGTTGCCTTGGGTAATGTTGTAATTACCTAGTTTGTATTTTCTAAATTGTGGAATGCTTTTGTAGTAGAAGGGAAAGAGTGGTTTCTTGTTGGTCGTTTCCATGTAGAGAGAGAAACATAATTTTGAATATGCCTATGAAAATTGCATGTAAATTATTGTGAACAATCATGAATAAAATGATTTTTTAAAATAAAAATGCATGTGAACCTATAAAGTGTGCCTATGGTAGACACACACAATATGTTGATGAATGTGGCTAAGTGCATGAAAACACAATTTGAATAAAAATTGATAGAATAATGTGTAAATCGGAATGCATAGTAAGGATGCATGCTTATATTCTTGATGGAATTTTGTGTAAATGTCTAAAATGAGGAAGATGAGGCTGACTCAGGGTTGATGTTATCGCATATAGTGAGGAAAGTGAAACAAGGAAAGTTGCATGTTGGAGAAGTTCCATGAGGAGGAATTGTGTAAAGAGATCCATCAAGAGAACATAGCCACATAATAAATTGACTATTGGAAGAACTAGACATTGGGATGCAAAGCCTATTTATAAAAGAATCCTAGATTACATTTTAAAATATAATGCATGAGTGGAAGACTTGCATGTGATAGGACCTTGACAATCCTGATTTTGTTTGGTGAATGTGAAAAATGCACTGACTCATAATTGAATTATGAGTTATTCTTGGTGTTGTAATATGTTGTTACATACTGGAAAGGTCAAGATGAAATTGACTAATACTACTCAAGGAATAGAGTAGGAAAATCCCAAAGGGGATAGATTGCATAATCCAATAAGGAGAAAATGAGTAACACTTTTCTCACTCTAAAAATTTGATTTGTTTAATACAGTTACATGCGTTGAAAGAAAAACTATGAAAGCAAAGGAAAACAAATTGACAAATGTGTTTAAATGGATGATCTTGGTTAATCCATGATATGCAAAGGAAACAAGGACTTGGAAATAATTTAGCTAAGTTGAAGGTTCCATATTGTGAAAAGGAGTTGGAAAAGGGGAGAATCCATTGTCTCCTTTCTTGTTGTTTATTATGTTTCTTTGGGATGAGGAAACTGAGATGTTAGTCATGTGTGGATGATTCTAACATGATAATTTTGGTGGTTGTAGGATACCAAAACAATTAAAATATTTTGTGATTGCACTAGTGAGAACATCGAGGATAATGTGGTAGAGTGCACACAGATATGTTTGGATAAATTGTGCAAAAGAGTTGGAAAATGGGAGAATCCCTTTTCTCCTTTCATGTTGTTTATTATGTTTCTCTGTGATGAGGAAACTAAGATGCTAGTCATGTGTGGATGAGTCCAAAATGAGAATGTTGATGGTTGTATGATACCAAAACAACTAAAATATTTTGTGATTGCACTAGTGAGCACATTGAGGATAATGTGGTAGAGTGCACATAGAATGTTGAAACATATCTTGAAATGTTTTTTCTAAATGAAATGCTATGATACATGCATTTTTATTTTACATGGAAATTTATATAAATTTAAATGTGATAATTCTTGTTATGTGTAGGAAAAGATTGAAGTTGTTGGGGAAGACAATTACCAATGGTAGAAAATAGAGGTAGAGGATAAACCCAAAGAGGTTGCTGATAGAAAGGGTTGATGAAGGGACCTTCTGAGTCCCCATGAAGCACCACTAATGAGGTAATATCAAAAAGGGTGTTGGCATCTAGGGAAAGTATAAAGATTCTATTCCCATGTGACATGAGAATTGAAAAGGGATTGGGTAAGAGTCCCTTCTAAAATGTTTTATATCTTGATGATATGGATGTGATTTTAGTTGACTGTTGTGTGTCACCAATACCCAAGAAGGGCGAGATTCATGAAAAGAACCTAAATGACAGAGGGAGGAACCTATGGTAGTCAAGGATGATTGAAGTCCTTGCAAGAAATTCATGAAAAAATGTATCAAGAATGCATAGATCAATCAAGAATGATCGAGAAAAAAAGTGCTCATAAGCAACACATTGGTTAAATGCATTGAGGATATGTACGTTGTATGAAAGAGGGAAGGTATTGGACTACCCATTATGGAAGGAGGACCTTCCAATATTCCAACCGAATTGTAAGAATGGTAAAGAAAGGAATTGAGTGGCTAATAATATTGGTACCTTGATTGCCAACAAAAAAAGATTGTTGGAATGCATTCATATGAAATTTTAATTTCATATAATGTATGCTAATTTGAGGTCATGATCAGCTCAATGTAGGAAACAGAGTCCTGTTGTAATAATGAATGTGTATAAAGAAGCCATGAGGTGAAAGGTTGGTTGAGTTCCAATGCACCATGGGAGAGTTCCTAACCTGAAATATGGTAAACTAGAACAATGCAATGGTGCATTGTGTGTAAATGTGGCCATCGACATTGGCACATTGGTTTAGTGGTATATGCTGACTGATTGCATTTAGAAAATTTTGATATGATGAAATAATGCATGTGTAAGGAATGGCAATTCCTTTTACTTTATAGCATTAAATAGATTTATGGAGGTGATTTAATCATTAGTATGCACAATTTTAAAATTGGTTGTGAGCAACTACAAGTGTGCGATAAAAATGTAATGTGCATGAAAACTAATAATTTGTTTAGCCATGTGAAGATTGAAATTGAAAGGAGGACGATCTTGGATATGGAAAAAATATAAGTCCATAAGGAAGACTGGTGTCTGCTAATTGTAAAAGATCCAAACTGTTATGAGAAGGAAGTTTCATACTTGTGAATATCGTTCCTATATGGAACAAATATGAAAATGGATAAGTGAAATGAAAATATATGGGTGGAAGATTTGAAAGAAATTCTTGATTGAAATTGATGATAGTATCTCGTGAATTATCATATGCATGTGATACAGGTGAGATTATAGATCTATCCTAAAGGGACAAATGATGGTTGTCAAGTTGGGAAAGCATGGAAAAGGACATTGTTGTGACATGAAGACCCTGTGATATGACATGATCACCATAGATATGGTTGTGTTATGTTAAAACATGCCTGAGTGCTGCCTTGAAAGAGAAGGCATGGGGGATGCCTCGACTATAAGACTCAGTGACGTCTCTGAAATATTCTTGTGTGAGAAATCCTTGGAAGGCAAGATGGATCACCCGAGGGATTGTGCGACAGAGAAGGGGATGCCTGAACCTGGAAGGTGAGTGACCGCAAGGAAGAGGAGACTTCAGTAACTATTGTTATCTAATTATTGGGATCGTGAGCACAATGGGTATGTCAAGGAAAACAATGAGTCAAGTAAAAGTGACAACCATATGGATACAAATCCATGAGTTGCACAGATAAGTATTGTGTTGAAATATATATGTTTCCTCTTGAGTTATGAACAATAGTAGATATTTATGCATTGAAATGATGTTAATATGCATGCTATTTGATATTTGTTGTAGGCATGTGTTGGAATTCCAAGGGTTTGTAAATAGACCAAACTGTGAGGAAAAAAGACAAGAAGGAACTATAATATCCAAGAGGCCACTACAGTTAATGATGTGGACAAGAGTGTCCCACAAATCTATGCAGCAATTGAGAATTAGAAATCAGATGAGGCCACTTGGAAGTTAGAGGATGTCATGAGAAAGGCATACCCATTTTGTTCATTGTTGTACATAGTATTTATGCCGACGGGTAGAACACCAAAGATAGTGTTCCTTTAAGGGGAAGGGGAATGTAACAACCTAATTTCCCTAGTATGTAAATATATGTCTACATTTCGCCATGAGTCATAACTAGTATGTTTAATTTTTGGACCATGATGAACAATCAAAATTATAAAATGCATTTTTATGATAATGAAAAAGAAATTGTTGATGGGTGGAGCACTTAAACATAAATGATGTCGTGAGAGGGAAATAGTGAGGAAATTCCGTTTCCTATTTAATATTCAAGAAAACCTAGATTGCCCATTTCCCCAGAATTTCAGTTAATGAAGGAAGTTGATAGTTGAACTACCAACTTCCCACAATTATGAGAAGGAATGCGGGGGGGGGGTGCTGTATCAGAACTTCCTTGCCTCAGAAGCATGGGAATAAAAGTACCCATCTAGAGACTTATGGATTGACCTCAAATTTGGGGGGAAATCGACCCACGAAATTAAAGAGGTTGGAGAGTCGTATGAGACCCACGAAATGGGGAAGAGAATGTTTAGAAAAATGCCTTTAGTTCATAGAAAAACAAAGGGAAGTAAAGTTATTTGGTTTATGAGTGATAAATAACAAGGAAGAATCTCTAAATCAAGTTGATAAACGAGGCTTCGAATTTTGGGTGTTTAGTTGTGCAAGCTAATTGTTGTGACTCCCTAAGTCAAGAGAATACCCCTTTGCTTGGTGTAATTAGAGATATGTCTTACTAATTTATGTTGATGAAGGAGAGTCACCTTCATATGTTTACCTCTGTTATTGAGTGAGATTTTCCCCCTCATGGAATCATCTTCTATCTAGTGGGTGGCCAACTGCAAGGATAGATAAAATATAGTCATGCCTATGGTTGGGTGGAAAGAGGCTCACTCATCAACAATTCCCAATTTATCTTAAATTCTCAGATAAGTTTTTCAATGTTTTGTATTTTCCATGATACATTCCTTGATTCTATGGAATTTATGTTTTGGTTATATGAACAATTTGAGATTCTGTTCAGGTAGGGAAAATGTTTTTCCATGTGATTGGTTAATTGTAAAATCTGAAGTGAGTAGTGAAAAATGTATTCTGTTGTTTTCCCTGTGACTATATTTGTTTTTAAATATGGTTGTAAGTAATTATTTGTAACTATGAGTAAGAAAAGAGTGTTGGGTGGGCATTTGCAACCATTTGTATGAATAAGTTTCATATGTTTGTAGTGAAGACTAAGATATTAAAGTCTTCATAGAGCATTTGAAAATAAAGATGTATAATTTTTGTTAAATGAATTTTGCTCCCTATAATACAGAAGTTGTAGATTAGTTCTCAGAGGTGAACTATCCCTGGTTAATGGTCAAGCCTTAAGAACTTCTTGGAAGGTTTAGTTGAATGCTAAATATTTTGTGGAAGTATGGGTAAAAGCCATTAACTTCCATCCAATATGATGAGCATGATGAGCTTGACAAGGGGGGAGCCTTGGATGAAAGATTTACCATAACTTTGGTCTCATAAGCTTGGGAAATTTAGTAGAGAGGATAAGGCATTTTAACATGTGGAATGTGAAAAATAAAATGAAATCAAGAATTGTGTGTCTTGTATTTAACTTGTTTCACAACTGAGAGGGGGAGGGGGGGGGGGNGGGGTGAATCAGTTGTTACCGAGCTTAAACAATTATGATTATTTTAAACTCTTTGCAGAGCACTGAATGAAAATCACAATAATGCAGGGAAGTAAGCAATAGAACATTCAACATCATTCACACATATGAAATATACAGAGACAGATATTTCCTGAGGAAACCCATAAAGGGTAAAGACCTCTTCTTCTTTATATGATAAGTAATATTTACATTCTGTACATTATCATACTTATGAGCACCAACTCATAATGAGGCTACAACCTCTGTTTTGCAAGCTACAACTTGCTAAGAGCACCAACTCTCTGTTTTCTCTAGCACCTACTAGAAGGAAGCACCAACTCCCTGGTTTCTCTAACACCCACTAGAAGGAAGCACCAACTCCCTGGTTTCTCTAACACCCACTAGAAGGAAGTAACAACTCCCTAAGTGTTCCAGCACCAACTGGATGGAAGCACCAACTTCCAGTCACATAGGCACCAACTTGTATAACATAGAACAACAATTCTCCCTTGCACCACCCTGCCACCCTGGTTTCTCTGGCTGCAACCAGATGGAAGCTACAACTCCCTTTGTTCAAGCACCCACTTGAACCTCTGAGGACAACAATCCTCCCTAGCACCTCCCAACCACCCTGAAATATAAATCTTTGCTACTGAAACTTATTACAATGATATAGTGTTCATCAATGGCTTACCAGTCTCATCATTGTTCTGCTACACTGCTCTGCTCTCCTTTATCAATGTCTCTCTGCCTGCATCTTCTTGCGCTTTCTGATCTTCCGCTCTTCTCTACAAGTGCACCTCAACCTTCTTTTACTGTATCAGCTATGCATCTCATTTCTTTTCCTTTGCTGTTCTTTATGCTCTGCGTCTTATTTTCATTCTCTGAATTATGCCTCTTCTATGTATTTTATCTCCTGCCCACAACATCCATTTACCCGTGTGTGATCCCTCTCTACAACAACACTCATCTCTTCTTTATTCTGCATTCTTATAGTCTCTGTGCACCTTGTGCATCCCATATGCGCAATGTTTCTGCATGCTCTTTATGTCGAGTGCTCTTCCTGATCATCATTGAAACTCTTCAGCTTCTCTGGCTATTCAACCCATGTGTCCATCATCATTGGGTGTTATGCTGAGATTCCTTAGCCTGTCTAGCAACCGAGACTCTTCATCTCTGTTGCAGTTACAGGCTTCAACGCTCTTCCATTTGTCAATCACCTCCTGAACAGTCTTCATTCCTCTGGAAGATGCCTTGAGACTCTTCATCTTCTCTGGCGATCACCCTGAAGCCTCTTCCAGTCCTCTGGCAGAAACAATCAGTGATTTCTAGCAGTTACACCGTGAACCTCCAAAAATCGCATCAACAACTAAATCACCACTAATCGATTAACTGTGAAGAGAAACATTAGCCCTTCGATCATATTCCCGAATAACCTGCACCGTTGGATCATAAATGATGGGTCTCACGCTTATTTCACCATTTTGCAATTCGAAATTTTGACATTTCGACATTCTTGTGGTGAAGAGTTATATTGACACTTGAATACTCCAACTCCCGGTATCTGAAACTCCACTTGATGTGCCTATTTCGGGATTTTTCAGCGTTTCACATTTTGGCACTTCGGGACTCTTGTGATGAAGAGTCTCGACTCTTGACTCCTCCAAATCCCGGTATCCAAAACTCCGGTTGATGTGCCTATTTCAGGATTTTTGACGTTTCACATTTTGGCACTTCGGGACTCCTGTGATGAAGAGTCTTGATTCTTGACTCCTCCAACTCCTGGTATCCAAAACTCCAGTTGATGTGCTTGTTTCAAGATTTCAGCATTTTTCATTTCGACACTTCGGGACTCCTGTGATGAAGAGTCTTGACTCTTGACTCCTCCAACTCCCGATATCCGAAACTCCGGTTGATGTGCTTGTTTCAGGATTTCGGCGTTTCGCATTTTGTCACTTCGGGACTCCTGTGATGAAGAGTCTCAACTCTTGACTTATCCAACTCTCGGCATCCGAAACTCCAATTGATGTGTCTGTTTCGGGATTTCGCAGTTCGCAAGTTCGTGCCGTGAGTTTCTTCCTTGAATCCTCCAGCTCCCGGTATCCGAAACTCCAAAATGGAGTCTTTGTTTCTGATACCCGAAATGGAATTTAGCTTCTGATCTTGCCATGAGATCATTGTTGTGCTATTGGTTGTTATCTTTTCCATCAATGACAAACACGCATACTCTGCACTCTGCGTGCACCTCTGTACTATCTCTTCTAGTTTTCACGAGCTTTCTCTACTGCGTCTTCCCAAAATACTTCTGGTGCTGCATCGCTGCTGTACTTGCCTTCAATGACAGGCATACACTGCCTGTAAAACATGCCAACAATACCCCCCTTTGGCATTGATGGAAACAAAGGCACTCAGACTTGTTCTTTTCTCCCCCTTTGACATCAATGCCAAAGAAAACACACTCCCCCTGAGTTGTTGCAGTATTTTTTGGAGGTATCAGATATTCAATCAATACAAGCTCCCCCTAACATGATGGACTCTCTTAGGTGTGAGACGGGATGACACCCAGCTTCTGTCGAAGATATTCAAATGGTGTCTTGGCTAGGGGTTTAGTAAAGATGTCTGCTATTTGTTCCGTGGTTGGAATGTAATGGAACTGAACAATATGATTGGTGACCTGCTCTCTCAGAAATGGTATTTTATGGGAATATTCTTGGTCTTGGAGTGGAATACAAGATTCTTGGACACATTGATGGCACTAGTGTTATCACAATGAATTGGGATCGGTGCAGCGCATTTTACCTCCAATTCTGCAAGTATCTGAATCATCCATAATACCTGAGTGCAACAGGTAGCATCAACAATGTACTCTACCTCTATAGTTGATAAAGAAATGGAACCTTTCTTTTTACTCAACCATGCTACTAGAGAATCTCCTAAGAAGAACGCACCTTCACTCGTGCTTTTCCTGTCATCCATGCAGTTAGCCCAATCAACATATGATTAGACTGATAATTGAAAATTCTGATTCTTTGGATACCATAGGCCATAGTTCATTGTTTCTTTCAAATATCTGAATATCCTTTTGACAGTTAGCAAGTGACTCTGTTTAGGTGCAGACTGATATCTTCCTACCATTCCAACAACATGCATTATGTCTGGGCGAGATGTTGTGATGTACAATAGGCTGCCTATCATTGACCTATATGAACTTTGATCAACATCAGGTGAGTCATCATCCTTGCTTAATTTGCATCCAGTAACCATAGGTGTGCCCACAGGTTTAGAATCTTCCATTTTCAACATTTTCAACATTTCTCTTAGATATTTTTCTTGAGAAGTGAACATCCCTTCAGATCTCTGAGTAACTTACAGACCAAGAAAAAATGACAGTTCACCTATCATAGACATTTCAAACTCAGACTCCATGGCAGAAGCAAACCATTGTACCAATGAATCCTTATTACATCTGAAGAGGATGTCATCTACATAGACCAACATGATGAGAAAATCATTATCCTCTATTTTGATATATAGATTGTTGTCAATTATTCCTCTCTTGAACCCTTTGTCTTTGAGATACGTATCCAGACTGTGATACTAGGCACGAGGGGATTATTTTAACCCATATAAATATTTATTCAGCTTGCATACTAAGTCAGGGTTATCAGACATTTCGAAACCCTCTGGTTGTTCCATATAGACTTCTTCATTTAAATCTCCATTTAGAAAAGATG
>ML789028.1:83418-93883 GCA_009831015.1 Picea engelmannii
TATATATATATCCTATCTCTAAATGTGCCTCCCCGGAAATGACGCCAAAATGTTAGGCTCCAATCTACTGATGTAAATTAGAGTGCAAATGATTGTTAATCCGGTGTTTGTAAGACTTAGAGGCACATCCAAAATGTATGGATTTAGAGATAATATTTTATTCTTTAATGGGAAAAAAACCTATTCTAAGAGCTGAATATGGAAGAGATGCTAAGCTTATGTTCAGAAGTCCTATTCATAGATCTCATGACAGTAATCAACAAATGTTTTCCTAAAAAGTATTAACAGTAAGCATTCAAAAGATATTTGAACTAGTTATAAGGATTATCAATGCTAGAAAGACAAAACTCTTATTCAAGAGATGCATTCATTGTCTTCTTCCATTCATTAGAAATTCTCACCAATTCTTGTTAAATCAAAAGTACTGAAAGTGTAAATAACTCAAAAAGCATTCATAATTATCCTAATGCTTGAAAACAAAACACACATTGAATCCTTATTCAAGAAATCATTCACAATATGAGTAAGGCTTAGAAACATTAAGCATATTACTTAAATAGGGAATTCATCTAACTACAACAAAGATTAAACTCATCTATAGCAAGATCTAATCTAAAACATGTATCAAAGATTACTTGAAAAGAACATAAAGGAAGAGTGTACTAGTTTGGTAAAGGGGGTCCTCCAATGCTTCACTTGTACACTTGAGTCGTCTCAGCTAAGAAGGAGCTTCAAACAAAATTCACATCATCATTTCATAAACATTATCAAGAACAAAATGTAGAACTGATATCAAGATTGCAAATTCCAAAGTTTCTTCATTCACATCCCAAGGTTATCATACTAGTTTATGCCTTAGAGTATTTATACAAGAGTTTTGAAACTAATAATGCTAATAAATATCCTAAAGATCATGATCATATCCATAATATATGCTAGAAAGGTCGAATACCCCCTTCAAATCCATAAAATATGAACAAATCCCAAGAAAATCTAAAACTGTCCATGATTTTAGGCTAAAACAGGGTATTTTCTACTGAAGTGGCCCTGTTTGACCAGCGTTGACCAGATACCTGGAAGGTTCATATCTCAAAGCTGATAGCTCATCATCCATCCTTGTAAATCAAGGATCACTACCCAAGTCTCATATTTCTCCCAACTTTCCTGCAAGTACACAAACCTAGGAGCAATTACGGGATTTAGTCAAATCCTGTAATTTCTGATAAAGTTTCAATTTTAATGCCAAAAATTCGAAAACTCAATTCTTAAGCTAAAGAATGATAAATGTACCTTGCATAAGCTATTTTATGGAAAATATGGAATGAAATGGAGGCAAAATTGATGGTTTTGGAGGCAAAAGTATAGTTTATAGAACAAAAAGGAAGCATAAAAATGTACTCAACAATGCTTGTTTCGGGATTTTCGGCGTTTCGCATTTCATCACTTCGGGACTCCTATGATGAAGAGTATTGAATCTTGACTCCTCAAACTCACGGTATATGAAACTCTGGTTGATGTGCCTGTTTCGGGATTTCGAAGTTTCGCATTTCGGCACTTCGGGACTCCTGTGATGAAGAGTCTTGACTCTTGACTCCTCCAACTCCTGGTATCCGAAACTCCGATTGATGTGCTTGTTTCGGGATTTCGGCGTTTTGCATTTCGACACTTCGGGACTCCTGTGATGAAGAGTATCGACTCTTGACTCCTCCAACTCCCGGTATCCAAAAGTCCGGTTGATGTGACTGTTTCGGGATTTCGGGGTTTTTCATTTCGCAAGTTCCTGCCGTGAGTTGCTTCCTTGACTCCTCCAGCTCCTGATATCCGAAAATACGAAATGGAGTCTTTGTTTCTAATACCTGAAATGGAATTTAGCTTCTGATCTTGCCATGCGATCATCGTTGTGTTGCTGGTCATTATCTTTTCCATCAATGACAAACACGCATACTCTGCACTCTGCGTGCACCTCTGCACTATCTCTTCTGGTCTTCACAAGCTTTCTTTGTTGCGTCTTCCCAAAATACTTTTGGTGCCGCATCGCTACTGTACTTGCCTTTAATGACAAGCATACGCTTCCTGTAAAACATGCCAACATAACTTATGCCTTATTAAGTCATGGTAAGAATAAAATTAATACTTGGATTTACTCTATAAAACTATTACCAAAGGTAAAGGTGGGCAATGAGTCTTGATAAAACAAAATTTTTACTGTAGGAAAGTTTTATTTCCAAGAGAATTTAATTCTATGGTAAAAACATTCAAATAAAAAAATATATGTGCATATATACTTTAATAAGGTTTCCTAAGAAAAATTGCACGGAGAAAGGAGGTTGCTCTGGTAATTGCTCATAATTACCATTTATTTTCTTAATGAGTCTAAATATCAAGTGGATGAATTCTTGAGTTATAAACCATGAATTTTACAATGTGCACGAGGAATGGAGAAGCTTGAAATTTCCTCTTCTGGGAAAAATATTAATTTTGCTAAATTAACTAGACATAGGAATTCAGACTATACAGAGGTTAATTCTATAACCTTGGAAATTTTTTATGTGAGAATATTTATTTTCTATTATTTTCAATGCATGGGAATTATTTTAATTTCTCCCAATGTTTTAATAATATTAAACCCTCACTGGGTTATCGAGTATTGAAAAATCATAAGGAGAAGGTGTGTGTGAATGTGATATACCCAGGGGTCGATATATTATTATAATATTGAACCCCATCGGAGTATTGTGCACTGGGTGATGGAGAAGGAAATGAGCATGGGGTATGTGTTACATACTAGGGATTATATAATATAATATAATAACATTAAACCAACTGGGCTATCGGACACCAGGAGATTGAGAATTGAAGGTGCACGTGAAGGTGGTATACTCGAGGGATGATATGAGATAATGATATTAAATAATGGTGCGTGTGTTAAGTTATATACTTAGAGACCGGTGACAATATATAATAAAATAATAATATTTAATCCACCTAAATATGGGGCACCGGGAGTTGGAGAAGGGATGGTGTGTGGAATAAGTGATATACCCGTGGTCGATACAAGCATAATATAAATTGATGTAATAAAATCTCGGTGCATTATAATATATAATATTATTATTAATATTCCCACTAGAACATCGGACCTCGGGACATGGTAAAAAGGCATGGCTGGAAAAGTAATACACCTAAGGGTCCTGTTAAATAAAATATAAGAAATAAACCTTATCGAGATGTTGGGATCCCAAAGTAAAAGGGGAAAGTAAACTTTCGGTAGTTACTAGGATGGTAAAATGGATTAATCCAAAATGTTAACACATAGGGTATTAGATTAATGAGGATTAATTAACAATACTATGGATTAGATAAATAAAATCCTAAGGCATGGGATTATGATGTAATGATTAATTAACTTAATAAGATTATAAGGGTGGAAGGTGTTTCACTCCAGTCTGATGGCACATAATCCTAGCACACTGCATACTTTCCACGTATGATGGCACATAGACACCTCGTGTGATGCCATGTCACCTGCCACATGGCAATGTATGGGATTGTTATTCTTAGTAAAATCATTAAAGGGCCATATCTTTTGATCCAGAGCCCAGGATCAAGGCAATTTTTATATCATTGGTAATGTCTTGACGAGCAGAAGATGATGGTGCCCTTGGAAAGAGGATTTGAGATGGATGAGGAAAATAAAAATTTTGATACCCCACCCCCTTTAAGAGAACTTAAAGGGCGGGTAGGTTACACTTGGAAAATACAATGTTATTATTTTTCATTGAAACTTTGAAATATGCATGGACACACTACACTGTCATGTGATCATTGTTATCTATTCTATCTTTTAGGCTTAATATAAAAGTGTGTAGATGACAAGCCTAATAGTTTTCCTTAAAGATCTGGAGAAGTCAAGTTTTGCAAGGCATTGAAGTCATTTTATTTCAAGGACCATCGATATGCTTCAATGGGAGAACTATTGTTGCAAATGATGAAAATCAAACAAGGACAACCTATTTTGAAAACATGACTTGTGTAAAGCAACTAACAATATCAATAAAAAATATGTTAGTCTCTTTCCTTGATGTTCTTCTAAAAGGAGAATAACATGGGAATCAATTTAGGTTTATCTTGGGAAATATGTTTCTCAAATACAAAACAAGAATTTATGAGACCATATTAATATGGTAGTATGCCATTTTAAATGTCAACTTGGAAAAATCAGGTTCTTTGTTTTAGGAATTGTTGGACAAATTTTGTGCAAATGAGGTTATTGAGTATATAGTTAGTTTTATCATTATTTTTTTGGTTAAAAATAACATATAATCCATAGTCTTCTAATAATTTATTAATTTCTATCTTTTGTAGAACACGATGTCAAGTTTGATCCTCCAAGAGGGTATCTTTCAAGACATCTCACTTTGGAAGAAGCCATAGATACCATATTGTTTTGCAGGTTTATAGTCCACAACCTTTCCTACAAGGCTATGACTACAACGATGGAGAAGGAGAATCCACATATTGAAATTCTTCCACCTATGGTTACCATTGTGGGGAGGTTAGAAGGAAGGAATTTTAACTCATGAGTAGTCATTGAAATATTTGGAAAAGTCATTGATGTAGATGATTTTCATGTACTTGTCCCAAAGCTTGATGTTGTTGAGAGTATAACGGAGACATTTTTTGTCATGGACTAGATGATCGATGATCATCATGTATTAGTGGATATCCAGTTGGAAATTCAAATGTATTATGATAGTACTTGACTTTTCATATTATATATATAGATAATATTTATATGGTTCATATATATATGCTTTTACTTGATCTTATTTATAGTATTGTTAATTAATGATACAAGTTTACATGTTTATATAAATTTAATTTCTTTGCACTGAAACAATTGCATATATGAAATCTTTATTTATTGTTAAAGTATATAATTATGTATATAAATTGTTTCATTGATATTAGATCATCATCAAGATTGTATGACATTTTTAAAATTATTCACATCATATTAATTTATATTGAATAATAATGATGAAAGAAAATAAAATGGATATAAAACTACTAAATTAGTAATAAATATAATGAATATGAAACTACTAAACCACAAATACTACTATTATTTTAGTTGTGTTATAAGGGACTAGGATTATATTGTTTGCATAGTGCTTTATAACACGACTAAATATACGAGTAAAAATGATAAAAAATTTGTGACTAAATAAACTAATAAATATGCTACAAGATGAGAACAATTAATGACTAATTAAACTAGTAAATGTACTACAAATTGGTGATGATTAATGACCAAATAAATGAATGAATGTACTACAAAATGGTGACAATTAATGACCAAATAAATGAGTAAATGTACTACAAAATGGTGACAGTTAATGATCAAATAAACGAGCAAATGTGCTACAAAATGGTGACAATTAATGACCAAATAAACAAGTAAATATATTACAAGATGATGAATCAATTCAACCAATTAATGACCAAGTGAGATATGACTAAAAGTAAGTCTAGGGAAAAGAGACTACAAATTAGCTACTATTAGTTGCCAACTCAAAATTAGTCGTATATATCCAAATTTTAGTTGTTTTTTTAGTAACAAATTACTCATTTTGTACTAGTGTTGGATTGTTTTCCCATTTTTATCCCTCTATGATATAGGTGTTTTCTCTTCCATCCTTTACAATTTTGGGTACCCAGATTCCAATTATGGATCCACGTTTGTCTTCTATGGTCCATGGGCTTTCCACAGACTGCTCTTGTGCCCCAAACTAACTTCCGAGAAAGAATTTATTCCCTATGAAAGTAAATTGGTACCTAATTTATAGCTTGTACTGTTTCAGTTGTAACATTCTCATACAAGATTTGTTTTGCGCTCAGAATGTCTCGTTGGAAAGATCTTACCAAGTTATATAATTTAAGTAGTAAAGACTGTGTGTCCCAACAATACACCTAGTTCTCAAGATTTCAACCACTTGAAAATGTTGTTATTCCCTCAAAATGCCTCTTTAAGGTTTTGACCTTCGAAATCCTAAAAATATACGTAGAAATTAATTGTTTTACTGCGGTAGAGATCCCTAAAATAGGTTGAATTAATCTTCAAATTGTTTGGCATTGTTTTAGAATCCTATTGATCTAACCTACACCTGTCATCGATAATTTTCTTCCATCGTCTATTGGCAAAACCTCCCGAAAATCCACTGGCAAAACCTTCTGAAATCCTATCCACAAAACCTCCTGAAAATCCTTCCGCATAAACCTTTTGAAAATCCATCGAAAAAACTTTCTGGAAACCTATTGACAAAAAATCCCAAAAGCTTTATGAAAAAACTTTCTGAAAATCCATCGACAAAACTTCCCGAAAGCCTTTAGCAAAAACCTTCTAAAAATCCATCGACAAAACTTCTTTAAAACCTATCAACAAAGCTTCCCTAAATCCTTCGGAAAAAACCTTCTGAAAATACATTGGCAAAACCTCTCGAAAAGCTATCGGCAAAACTTCTTGAAATCCTTCAACGAAACTTCTCAAAAGACTTAGAATTTTCTGCCCAATCATGTGTTGGATCTAGAACATCCATCTTTGAGATCAAAGTGATCTCAACTATCGATTTATAAAAATCTCCAATTTATGCAAATGAATCTTATTCGTTGATTATTAATGTCGAAATGGTCTATACCACCAATTCTTCAACTCTTCATTCGCCATTAAAATGAAAAATATGGCCTTCCAGACCAAATTTAACTCTGCAAATTGCATATTAATTCCATTAATCATCTCTTCAAGGGATCTGAGGGTAAATTAAACTCGAATTAATTCATAGAATTAGGGATTTCACTTTATTTTCACGATTTTCCCCAAATCCATTGTAGGTGAAACTTCAACATAGTTATTTACCCAAAATAAAATAATTGGTGCTAGTCTCTCGCCCATACAAGTCCAATGTTAAACCTTAAGCTATGATACTATATTATAACATACCCAAACTCCAAGTTGAGCCACATTATTACAAAAATGACTTAGCACATTTTGATACCATTTAAAAATCTACATGTATGCAACATGTCAAATAACTCATGCAACTAACAACATAATAAAAACCCATGAATTAAATAAATCAACATAACACACATCATTCAAATATTCATTTAAACAATGGAATTACTATAATAAACATAAAACACAATGGAATTACCATAACACACATAATACACAATGGAACTACCGTAATAAACAAAATAGAAAACTTCTCTATTTATGAAATAACCAACTTATTGCATATGAAGGAAATTCCTCCCATCCATAGGCATTGTTGTTCATTTTATTTCAATAGTAGGACAACCCTGAGCTGAGGTTATGAGTCCACAAGGAGGTCTATCCGTCTTGGTTGTCCACTCTCCCCATTTGGCAGCACAAAACACAGGTTCTACTCCAACAACGGTTCCAATCCACCAACTCTCTTCCCCACAACCTACACAACCCAAGAAATTGGATCCCCCTTCTTTGCACACAGTTCCTCAGGACTTCCCAATTCCCTCTAGGGCTCTAGTGCACTCATTTGTCCAAGAATATCACATTTGGGGACTCCAGGAACTCACAACTGCTCCAAGAGTTCTCATCACAGCCTTCTCAAGGCTCTTGAGCCATTTCCTCAACGGGAAAATGCTTCACAGGCACACATGCCACATTTCCATCATAAACATGGCCCAATAATGGTTTTCTTTCAAGCATAGCATGGCTGGTGCTCTTCCTAGCACTCAACTCCTCTCTTTTTTCTCAAAATTAGCATGTAAAAACTATCCCCTTTTTTCCATACGTATTTCCTTTTACTTCCATGCATGTTGACTCTCACTCTTCCACAAAAGGATTTCAAAACTCTCATATTTCCCATACAGTCAATATCTCTATGATGTGATCTCACACACAAAACCTCTTACGTGAATTCAATTATTGAGTGTCTAAAAATTCAAAGGGAGGATTATATGGTAATAAAAATTAAATCAATAAAAGAGCATGGGATTCCCTTTGGATCCCCCTTTAAACCCTCTCTCATGGAATCATACCCCCCCATTGTTACTATCTCTCTTGTATGATAGCCAACTATTATTTTTTTATTAATTATTTCATTGTACATAATACATAGTTTGGACCTCGTCGATATTAATTAATATGGGATCTTCACACCAAACATATTGACTCACCATCCTAAATAACATTTACATAATTACATTATAATTTGCGAGGATTTAAAATGATAAGAATGATAAGAGAATGTATCTCACAAAAACTCTCACTCCTAGTAACTTGTCCACAAAGTCATAATACAAATTCTAGGCATTGCTCTAACATGTAGATATCTCGTCAAAGGACATCTGCTACCATACAAAATAACTTAATAAGCAACTTGTGATGCAAATGAAGAAGCCTCCCGATTTCCATATGAACTGATTATGGTATTTGACTATACACTTTAATACAAACTTACAAGGAATTTGACACTCAAACAAGTTGGAGGATTGGATATAAAAGCCATTTATTCCAAACAAATAATAGGTGTTGGCATACATGTCATAAATTGAACATAAATAAATATCACGCAAAAGTCCAGAATTAAAGGATTGGAGTTAAAACACTTATGGACATGATTTCCACCAGACCTAAGAGACTATGAAATCAACCACTCAAGGATTGTTAGATTGACAAGTGGGACAATGTTATTGAATTGGAAAGGCTACAAATTGGCATAGGAAAAGGTCTTGCAAGGTCAAATAATCATTAAATTTTTTGAGTTGAGAGATACAAATTCTCAATTATGGGAAAATAAAACAAAACCTATCAATTATTGATAGGTTGATCCCCATACTCATCAAGACAAATAACTAGCATATTCAAAATACATTTTAGAGATACAGTTTCTCAATTATGGGAAAATAAAACCAAATCTAGCAATTGTTGACAGGTTGATCTCGACACTCATCAAGACAAATAACTGGAATATTCAAAATATTGTTGAGAGATATCGTTTCTCAATTATGGACAAAGAAAAACAAATCTAGCAATTGTTGATAGGTTGATCCTGACACTCATCAATACGAATAACTAGCATATTCAAAATACCATAGGCCTATTGAATATCTCCTTCAACATAACTGGTTTTATCAGGTCTTGTTCATATTATCTGGTTTCATCCCATTGGTGTGTGAGAGCATATTTATTATTTTTATTGGGATTAGGTGTCCTTATCTAGATGCATGGGGTATTCACTCAGTGAACCTGTGACATAGCTTGTTAAGCCCTAATATTGGCTCATTACCCCTTAATTGGGGCATATTAGATTAGTAATTTTATTTTATTTATGTCATCTTTAGGCCATTATTTATAATTATACCTCCTAGTCTCCTATATATACCAAGGAGACATCTTCATTTTGAATCATCTTGTACTTGAACATTTAAGTGGGGTAAAAGGAGGTTGCCCCCTCGAAGAGGCTTATTATCTGAAATTCTCTCTTTTTCAAGGCGTTGAATACTTTTTTTGAATATTTTCTATGCTATATTGATATTTGGTTCTTAACATATGGTATCAGAGCTCAAGGTCTTGGGGTTTCGCTGCTACATATGAGACACCGTGGAATTTTCGCTATAATTTTTTTTCTACAACGTTTCAAAAGGAACAGCTTGGAGGATATTTAGTAGACGGATCAAGGTATGTTGGGTTACAAATTCATCTCCCGAGGCCTTATACTTTCGGAGATACAACCTGTACAAGATAGGGTTCTGGAATCATCCTGAAATGAGTCATTGCAGAATTTTCACTATAAAATTTTTTCTGTAACGTTTCAGACCCTGAAATCTGGAGGTAATTTACAGAAATTAGTAAGATATTTGTGGTACAAATTTCAGCTTCTGGGTCATCTTAAATTTGTAGATACACCTTGTGTAAGATAGGGTATCTGACTAGTCCTATTGACTAGTCTCAAGAAGGTGTTCTAGGTAAAACAATCATAACTTCTTGCTAGAGTATCCAAATTGAGTGGGACTGGTTTCATTGGATCATGGACAATCTGTAGTATTTTTGGTGAGAGTTTCAGAATTTGATATCAATTATTTTGTGTGGGGCATGCTATACAAGTGAGATCTCCTGGAAAGGCCAAAAATCAGCAAGTTGTGAGGAAGTTACCTTAAATTCCACTTGGCACATCCAATTTTGATCAGACTTGTGGAATTGTAGAGAAGAAATATCAGAGAACTACCTGAAAGAAAGTTTCATACCCAGAAGGGTCGAAACTTGGGAGATACAACAAAAGAAATATTGTCTAGCAGAACCACCTCAAAATCAAGGTTCAAAAGTGATACTTGGCCAACATGCCACCCAAAAAGGGAACTTCTACACCAAATCAGCCTCCAGAAAATCCTACTTGGACTCTTGATGAAGGTGAAGAAATGC
>ML789028.1:141037-200211 GCA_009831015.1 Picea engelmannii
GACAAAACATGTATTCCAACAGAGGACAAACACCTTCAGTAACCAATCACATAACCAGATCAAAGATCAACACATCGATGTTTTCACATGGTAAAACCCCTACGGGGAAACACCCACGGCCCCAACCAACGCGACCACTTGGAGCAGTTTATTAATGCAAAGAAAAATATTACAAAGAGATTTTACAAGAGAGTTTCTCACAATAGATCATCGACAAATGACCCTCCATGCTCTTTAAATAGAGATCATGGACCAATCGAGTGTTAAGCCATAGATCAATGGCTTTTAAGATCGAGGAGAGTATGAACCGTCAGATCACTCTATGTCGGGAACATATCGTGACCGTTGGATTTCCTAACTAGAAATGCATACTAATGCATTCTAAAGAAACAAACTTTTACCTAATGACACATTAGACCAAGTAGATCTTAACTAACTCCTAAGTGTCTAAATATCCTAACATAATTGAGTATTTATTTGGTTTTTTTATTTCATCGGTCTCTCATTGTCTGCTTTATAATTCTATACTTCTATTTTCAGGCTTCTCATAGTCTCTATTAATTTCTCTTGTTCCCCCCTGCTACGATGTCCATTTGATTTTGTCTCTACATTTCCAACACTAATGTTTTGGCCCTAGGATTCTTTATCATGACCAAAGGCTCCTTCCCCTTCCTCCATTTCCTAGATCTGCATTCTTTTCTTTCTTATATCTCTTAATTCTACGAAAGAGTGTGCATATGACATAATCTATGTTAGCTAAAACGTAAGCATAAACATTTATAAGAATTTCTGGAAAGGGATGTAAAAGAGTTATATATATAAATTTCTCTTTTTAATTTTCCTTAAGGCCACCATTCATTTTATTCGGAGTTGGTTATGAGTTTTGCTGCTCGAAACAATTCTCTGGGTTCATAACTAAATTCCTCTCTTCAAGAGATTTCTAGTAACCATTTCCTTGTTTAATTTTGAACTCGAGGCAAAAAGTTTCAGCCTTCTGGAATTCTCAGGTCATTTTCCATTAATTTCCACTTGATTCTCACATAGCACCCTCGCGGTGCTTAGTCACTTGAGTCATTAGAAACGGTACTAACACGGATGCAGAGATGGCACTTGCCACCTGGTCCATTGGTATTCTCTAGTTCACAGTTTGGAACACTTTGAAGCCTTTCATTATTGTCGGGGTCTTCTCCGTTGGAGTGCATTCACTCTTAGACTTACTTCCCACTTCGAAAGACCTAGTCCAACGACACCCTCTTGCAAGCTCTAATGGTCCATGAAGTTGGGGAACCAACAACTCTGATTACTTCAGAGTATGCACTTGCACAACAATTACTCTCCGCTCTCAGTTCCCAATATACATGCTACAAAAGGGACCCATGAGATCTATGGTTGAGATCTATTCTCAGAGTCCTTCCTATTGGAGTACTCACACTCTAGTCTTCTTGACCACTCCGACCATCGCACTCTGATTGCACTTACTATGATGGATCCAATGATCCATACTCTCCACCTCCAATGGTCATGATTTTATCGGAGTTCACAATGCTCGATAGTTAAGTTCCATCCCTTTAACTCTTCCTACTCGGTCATGTGGGACCCATGACAGATCAACGAATTTTGTTAGCCTAGGTGCATTCACTGATCAACAACGTCGATCATTCCTTGGAGTTCCTCCCATCAGAGTGCATCCCCCTCCAACACTGCAACTCACTCTGACCAAAACTCCTTCAATGAAAAATCAAGATCTATTGTCCTATCGATCTGAGGCTAAGATTTAAAGAGAAGGACTAAGGGACCCCATGCCCAACTGGGCCCACTCATGTCCCATCGATCAACCAACCATCGACACATATCATTCCACGAGGACGTTGATTCCATGCTGTCATCCTTGTCACCCTGACCACCGAGTTGTCACACCACATCACTGGGACATCAACGTTCTCCCTCCTCCTACTCGAACCACACTAGATCTATGGTTGAGATCGTGGGAATATTTCCTGATAGATCAATGTTTCTCCTTTGCTCAGAGTCCCTCCCATTGGAGTGCCTCCACTCTAGGAATATAAGGTTACTACGATCCTCGGACTCCGATGACACACACACACCGCAAAGGATCCAGCGGACCAGATATCTCTGAAGCCACTCTCTAATGGATCAATGAATATTGGAGTCCCTCATCATTGTACTCCATGCAAACCTCCATTTGGACATCCCGATGGTAGTGTTCTCCAATCAAAGGTGGAGATATATCCATTCCTAGATCAAACAATTGTCAATTAAGGGTGACCAACCAAAATCATAGACCCAACAAGGGCTTACCGACCCACTTAGCATGTTTGTCTAATAACACATGGAAACAAAGGGGCATATCACAAGCTGACAACTCACAAGGTACAAAGGATGATGGGGCATCAACTGGACATACATACTAGGCGTTTGACGTGGAGATCAAAATTATACAAGGTGCAACTCCACAGGGTTCTATGACTCTTCATGCTTCATGCACATGACACAAAGGTTTGGATTTTGTTTATAAATGGTTCACTCTCCTTTCCTCGCATGCATGTGGGATGAATATTTATGCATTCCATAGATAAACAATGGATAACCCACCTGGATCTCGATCAATGATGATTGTTCCTTGGTTTCCTTGTTAGGCATACTTTCGATTTAGAGGCTCACATTATGAAGGGAAGGCTAGCTGAGATGTTACGACTATGATGGATCTCCTGAGCACTATTTCCATGGTGATCTCAACACTGCTACACTTCGACATTGTCTGATAGCCAATAATTTACTCAAGAAGCACCGCACAAATTTCTGTAGCAAGCCCTTCAAGGCTCGATGTTGTAAACCTAGGCTCTGATACAAATCTGTGACACATCCAGAGTAGAAAACCAAAAAAAATGTATTTTCTTTTAAATATTATTTGCTCCAGCTCTCCTCAAAACATACCCACTACCCGGGTATCTCTAAATTCTCCCTCTTGGTCTAGTTTATCATTTCTGATATCAATTAATTAAATGAAGAAGCATGAAATATACACATGCATTCATCAAGGTTCCCGTTAACTGTAAAACTAACATATTAACATGTCATGCATGATAGTAACCAACAACATGATTAGTATAAACACATATATCTTAGAGATAATATTATTACACCGTGGAAATGAATATGCAACAGAGAAAATCATGACTGAGAGAGCACTTATCTTTGTTTAAACTAATCAATAATTGGTTGCATACCAAGGATATTCCACCCAACTATAGACATTTTTGTTCCAAGTCTCAACAACATGCCACCCCCAATATAGGGCTATGAATCCACGAGGATGGTTCTAGGGTGTCACTCAGCTTCCCAAACTAGTTAGCACTCAAACTCTCATAGGTTTCTCAACAAAAAGCAATCTGAATTACACCATATATTTTCTTTCTAGCATGCACAACCCAAGAGAATGGGCCCCCTTCTCTACCACAAAATATCTTAGGCTATCCACCTCCTTCCAGGGCTCCAATGCATCTGGCCAAGAATCTCCATTCTGTGACTCTCAGGATTTACAACTTTGAAAAAAACTTAACACTTGCCAATGCATATCAGGAATGAAATCATTAATTCATGGCTGGAATACACCAACAATTACTATATCCAACAAACAATGGCTTCATCCTCAATAATTCTCCCCCATGTCCCAATCCGAGAACAAGAAATAATGAGGAATGATAAATGAGAAATAATGAATGAGAGAGTGAAAGAAAGAAAGGAGAATAACCCCCAAACAAGCCACATGATGGGTTTATATATTTACATGATAAATCAAGAACCACATGGCCTTCCCCAAGAAACTCATGTAACCACTTATCTCCATTAAAACAATTATGATAAAATGATTTAGCCCCATAAGCCCCCTCTCTCGTGGAATCATATCCCCCTATAAATCTTTCCATTGTCTGTCTAGAAGCCAACGATGTATTTTATTATTAATGATGATCAAAGCATTACATTTCCTAGGCACTTCAGCCTCTTTTAATATTTTTGGTGCTCTAGCCTTTTGTCAAATAACAATTACATTATTTAATATGGGGACTGAAAACTGAGGTATTTCAATGTCCTCCACTCCTCTTAACCCTTTTTAGCTTTGAAATTCAAATTTTGAAATGGGTGAGGATGCAAAGTAACGTAAGGTGGATTTTTTTAGAAACAAACCCCCCTTATACCCGCTCACCTTTCCCCTCTTGTGATATCATATCCCCTATAGACACTCAATCTCAACCAATCTTGGTCATTTTTTATTAATTGCAAATGTAAAATACTTACAATATTCAAGAGAGTAAAACCAAGATATTACAAATGAAAACCAATAGTCATAACATACTCTACATTTCTGCCAATGATGTTCTCTTCATATGGTGGATTACAGTCATCAACGAGATGCTAGAAGTAGTTATCGTCCCAAAAATGATAATTATTCATATGCCATACATCATAGGAATCCTCTAAATAACCCCAATAAAATATGTCACTTGTATACTCCTTTTGATGTTCAATAGGACATGAATGTTCATTAATGTATCCAAAATAATTTTACATTCCCCCAACAATGACAACTTGTGGTTCCACTAAGGTTTGTGGGAAGAAATTTGCAAGAGATGTAGCATGTTGAATATTGGTTGGAAGTATATCATATAATATGACAAATCAAAGCTCTAAAAATAGTCTCTCCAATGACATTGGTTTGGATACAATTTGGGCACTCCATCAAAATATATCACTCTATAATATGCATTACCAACCCTAAAAAGAAACCCCCTAGAATAGTTGATTTTGAACTAGTGATATCTCCATTTATCGTACTATGATTTAAACGATTTTTCTTTTGAATTTTGGTCTTTTTTCAAGAGGAATTTAGATCTACAACTTGTTTCTTCAAATTATGCACAAAAAGTTACAAAAATGGATCTAAGTGTTGCAACCATATTTTTCCCTTTAAAAATATGCAAAAAGAAAAAACCATTGGGTATGTGTTGTATTCTTTGCACAATTTTGGGGTTTATTCGCGAATTTTTTGAGTGGTATTTTGCCTTTGATGGGGGCAATTTTTTCTTCTTTGGAAGATTAGTGGTGCATGGTATTTTAGCCCATGGTTTTCTAATTTTGGTTAAGGAATTAAGGTTGTAATCTAAACTGGGTCAATGGATTAGGGGTTTTTTGGATACAATGAGATCTTATATATTGTATTATAAAGAATGAACCTAGATGGTGAATTTAATTAGAGGTGCATCTCTAAAATAGGTTGCCAATTTTCTCAGTTGGGTTTCTAGGGTAAATATCTGTGTATATGTATGATTGCAATTTTTTTCTTTTCTTTGATAAGAATCCGTGTGTGCAGTGCATTAATGTAAAAGGTTTAAAACTTACTAAAACAATTGTTCCACTTTTTTCCCAAGAAAGACCTTTGATATCATTTGTTAGATACTTAAGCCTTAAAATTGAATCACAAATAAGATATTAAAAAATGTTCACACTTTAGTCAATATCAAAACCCTTAAGGTAGGGGAACACTAGATGATGATCTTGTTATTGAAATACCAACTCATGTTCGCTTTCCTCTTCGAGGGGGAACTCCTAATGAGCTAAGCTCTAAACAATATACAATGATAAATTTATGGAAGGAACAACTCCCGTTCACTTGTCTCTTTGAGAGGGAAGCCTCTGAATGAGCTACGATCCAATGCAACATACTTCATAACCTCATTCAAAAGGATGACTCCATCCTGATTTATAACTAGATATAAAACTCTAATCATAACCAAATGGTAACTACTTAGTGGGTCTTATTTAATGATACCATTACATTTATTTCATGTTAACTACCGTGTAGGAATTATTTAGTAATAACATACATGGTGGACTAAGTCCACCTTACATTAAATGGCCACCATAACTATATGATTATTAACTCTAATGGGACCTTCATCCCCCCAATTACGTCCCTAGGGAGGATCCCACTAGAATTTACAATATGTTGTAAGTAGACTGTGTACATGAGAAGAGTGCAATTTCATTTCAATCTATGAACATGAATGACAATTTTTTTTCTTTAGAAAATGATTATTCTATTTTTGTTACCCATTTTTCATCTCCTTTTTTTTCCTTCATGTACATTATCTATGTAAGTATAGATGGCAAGGTTTTTGTTACATCCTAGAAAGTTTGTTTTGGATAAAATTCAAAGTGAAATCTATTGGCAAACTCAAGCACTACTACATATGTACGAATAAATCGGTTGTACTATCGGAGTTTACTTTCATTTTTTTAATTTTTTTTAAAAATCCCCAATGTTCGTCAAATATCTGACGATATTTGACATTTGACCAGGTCAACGATCGTAGGATATCAGAAGGTTGACAAGGTCACTGATCTATCTACCATCTACCGACTAAGACAATATTTTTGTTTGTTAAGCAACATCTCTCTAGTAAAAAACCGTCAGATGTCCGACGAAAAAGTGATATATAATTAAAAAAAATTGAAATAGTAAAGACATTCGACATTGTTCCTATACTAGCAACGGTTTGTAGAGGTTATAAGGGATATTTTTAGGTCAGAATACACAAAAACTATTTTGTTAATTGCAGTAAAAATAGTTAAACTACAGAGGTTGCTTTTTTAAGATAATGATCATCACTAAAAGTGTGGTAAGGAAAAATGTCACATAACATTCGTCTAGGAGGACAAGGCCGAGACTTGAGATCTGCACTGCTCGAGGCTTTGGGTGATCGAAAATGTCATTTCCCTTGTAAAAAATGTAGGGGCTATAATAGAAGGAGATTTCTAATAAAAACAACTAAAAAACATTGTAGTGAGTATGGACACCTTGAAGGCAAGCATGAATATCCTCCATTGGTAATTTATTCAATATATGTCTGTATATTACATATTGGTTTTGTAAACATTTATATGTTAAATGTAAATGAAAAATAATGTATTCTTTTTTCTTTATGGATATATTCTACGTAAACATGAACAAATAGAGAGCAAGTTAAGAAGAGAAAAAGTAGACATAAGATGTAGATTTTAATTAGGGTTTAGGGTATGGTTTAGTGGTTAATGGGTTTAAGGTTTAGGGGTACAGAGTGTAAGGGGTATGCTTCTCCAAGTCATGGACATGTTATGCAGAAGAACTATAAATATCTTAAGGCATAAAATACACTTTTAGGACTCCCAAACCGTGAACAGATGGGAAGCGAGGAATACAAATGAGGGGTTCGGTGTTAGAGCATGGAATCATCAAGGGTGGTTCGGGTCTAAAACCACCACATAGGCCCTACAAATGAAATCTTTGGCCTATGTGTACTCATGATAATGGAACCATTACAATATTGTAATTAGTGGAAATTATTCTTTAACTTGACCTCGTGAAGAGTGACCTATGAATGGTTCAACGTTGATTTTTTTTTTCAGTTTGTGCTTGTATGCACTGAAATTTGACATGGTTATAGTAGATGCATGCATTGACGACATGGAAGGGTTTCGCGACTCAAATATGACTCACCCAAAGAATTCGTCAATCAAACGACAAAATTAATGAGAAGAACAATGTTTCAAGTGTGAAGTGTGAAATGCATTGGCCACATGGAGATTAATGAGAACACCAATGTTTCAACATTACAAACTTCTCACAATAATATGCTTCACAATTGATCATTGTTTTTTGGCCATTAAACTTTGTATATATGTTTTGGTGAGCCAAAATTTTCCATATACAAGAAATATTATATCTCGGTTTAGGTTTTGTTGAGGTTGTTTGGCGTACATATGATCACTTATTGAAGTAGAGCCATATGATCCGTGATATGGTAAAAATGGGTTATGCTGGCCAAGGTCTTTAAAAGAATGGTCAAGGCATGAATAATACCATAGAGATAGATACCATAGAATTTCATGTTGGGATTTGGTATATTGGTGGAGTAGTGGAAGAGGGTTAATATTCTAACACAACCCAAGGAAATATGTATACAAAAGTCAAAGCATGCAAGCCACCTTTAAACAAAGAATGACTCAAAGAGGTGCCAAGAACAATAAGAATATCATATTTGTGAAGGCCCAAGAACCAAGTAGGGGATTTTTGGAGAAGGAACTGACAAAAAAATATGAGGAAGGAGAATGTCTTAGACCACCATCCTTAAAACCGTTATGTAGGATCTAAGAAGGAAAACATGAAGGTGTCTCAATAATAATATCATGTTCCAATGATTGAAAGACCAAAAACGTTGAGAGCCAAAATGTACAAGGGAAACAAGAAAATGTATGCAAGGAAGGAGTCTTTTGTCATTTATTTTTGTTGCAATAAGAGAGGTCATAAGACATTCCAATATTGATATCATTATCCATGCTATTTCTATGGAATGAGAAACCATGATGTGGCTGTGTGTTGGTTAAGGGGTTTAAGGTTTAGGGGTACAGGGTGTAAGGGGTTAAGGGTTAATATTTTAATGGTTTAAGGGATAATAAGGCCATATTAGGGCTTAGTGGTTAAGGGGTTAAGGGTTAAGGTAGATTTAGAAGGTTTAGGTCCTTAGGGATTTAGAGGTTCATGGGGTTTTAGGGATTAGGGGTTAGAGGTTTAGGATTAGGGATTAAGGGGTTAGGTCGGGTTAGGGGATTTTAAAAAGAAATCACTAATGGAAAGTGGAGATTCCACACTGGCTAAATGTATTTGTCTTTGTTGTCCTTGTTGTCCTATATTATATTTATAAATGTTTGTATCATTTTAATATTTGTTACATACATTAATATTACTTGATTATTTGTAATTATAAAATTACGACACCCTAGGGAACTTCCCGTGGAGGAAGGCATGGTTGTATAAGCGCCTATTCAGATCAAGTTAATGAACCTATGGGAGAAGATGATGATGCTAGTATTGGCGATGGAAGTCACTCCTGGATTGCAGTAGGAGCAGAGCCCGACGCCCATCAGTTTATGTCACGATTGGTTTATGAAAGGGGTGATCGAATGGAAGTCAACTCAAAACAATATTGTTCCAACTCTGAAACTAGGCCAGGCATGCATGGGCAAGTGAGGTCTTAGATAAAATTCAAACAATGAGTTGTAATAAGGGTGAGTAGGGGGAAGACTTGTATAAGAAGAGTGCAGGAGTCTGTCATAAACAACGAGTTTCTAACAAGACTGGAGAAGAAAGCATCCAAATGCAAGATATTCTTACATTCAAACACAGAAAACCAAAGAATAGAACAATGCAACGATAAATCATTTACCATAACATGATTGCAACAATTCATGCGAATCAGTCGATCATGAACTCCCTTAGTATGAGATGAAAGCTTAGATGGAGTAGGAAAACTATTTGTCATAAAACAAGAAATCTCATATACAGATGCACAACTAGAGAACTAGAATGGTCGTTAAAACTTTACAGTCGGGAGCTTCTCTCTACCAACCATGCCCACAAAAATGGCGAAAACGCCTACATATACTCAAAACAACAACAACAACAAAATTGAGATGCTGCATTAATAAAAAATTTGTCTACAGGGCTTCTGACAATCTGCACCTGCAGTCTCTGAATGATCGTGCACCTATGGCAGACACAATCGAACTCCTGACAGTTCTGGGGGCGAATTGACGTGCTTTTAATTCATCGTCGGACTTTCCCTTTAAGGCGGAGATGATGTCTAACCACCACCAACCACCTTAATAACTGCTTCCTTAGGATTGAGATCGACCTGGCCAACTCGACACCTTTGGGACATGGAGGGCCCCTCGCACTGCCACCTGGATTAGATGAACGGCCTGATGAATAGACGTGGAGGCCAGCACAAAGGCTGGGGCACATAATGGGAGTGGTGGATGGGCAGAAGAGACATGGAGCATGGGGCTTTACTAAATTCGAAGAAAAGACAGCCATACATAGCCGGAGGGAGAGGGCTAAAGCGCTCTTTATGATGAGGCACAATGCCGTAGGAAGATGACGGGGAAGTCATAAGGCGGCAGGACTGAAGGAGGAGGAGAGGTGAGTTGGGAGATAAAGAAAACCTGTTATGAGGTGTCAGGCAAAAATGAGAAAAAGGTCAAAGTGTGCCACAAAGATGAATGGACAGGTGACGCGGAGAGAGGGTGGACACATGGCAGCTGGTAGGAGGACGATGGACTGAAGAAGGGCCATGCTATGAGGTGGAGTGGAAGATTGGCTATAGAGGAGAGGCGGCTTGAGGGATGACATGGCGGAGGAAGGGACCACGCTGACTAAATGCATATAGGAAAGGGAGGTTTGGATCGCCTATGCGCTATTGATCCGGGCGCTCTGATCACAGCCCTTGAAGAGGTGCACCCCCGATTCTGGACCCCCCCCTCCGCTTAAAGGTAGAAAGGCGGGGGGGCTCCGGAATCCGATGTGCGCCATTGATCCGGGCGCTCTGATCATAGCCCTTGAAGAGGTGTTCCCTAGATTCTGGACCCCCCCCCCCTCCGCTTAATGGTAGAAAGGTGGGGGGGCTCTAGAATCCGATGTGCGTCGTTGATCCGGGTGATCTGATCGTAGCCGTTCAGATTTTCTTTCCACTTAACCACAGGCGTTTTGCGTCCTGAACTTAGGTTAAGTGGGTTTTTTACCCACTTCTTCACATTTTATCCCCCCTTACAAGAAATGTCGCTAACATTAGTCTCCATGGGGGATAGAGTCGTCCCTGTGATGCTCTAAGGACTCTTTTTGCAGATTCAGTGCCTTGTTGTTGGGATATGGAGTCATTTATTAAGCTGAAAACAAAAAACAATATTTACAAAAACAAAAGAGCCAACTGCAGCTCACAAAAAACATTTTTTCAAGAAATGCCCATTTACGGGGCCGTTAAAAACTTCTTTGACTTCCAAATCCTGCAACCTGCAAGTGTTGTTTGAAAATAATTCGGAGATATTGAAAGGCCCGAACCAGAGGGCATCAAACTTACTGTCCTTGCCCTTTTCCTGCCTGGGTGCATCCCATTTGAGCACCAGATCACTCGGACCGAAATCTCTCTTTCTGTTCTTCCTGTCAAAAGCCTGCTTGATCTTCTGCTGATGATTATAGGCCCTGTTCATGACCTGTTCCCTGGTATGATGCACTTCCACCATTTGATGAATCCTTCTGACCATATGATCAGGTTCTCCTTCAAGGTCTTGACAAAATTTCGCTACAGACAATGCGAGTTGAGTAGGAAAAACAACTTTTGTCCCGTAAACTAGTTGGAAAGGTGAGATGTCGAGGGACCTTTTCGTTGTCACCCGGTCGGCCCATAGAGCAAATTTGAGCTTTGAATCCCAGGCCCTTTTATTGTCTTCCAGTAAATTCCTAATGAGCTTGATCAAACTTTTATTGGAAGATTCCGCTAGTCCATTTCCTTGAGGATAATAGAGAGTAGAGTGAATCAATGAGATCTCAAACTTTTCACAGAACTTGACCAGAGGCTCAGACTTGAAAGAGGCGGAATTGTCGGTGAAAATCCTTCTAGGGCAACCAAATCTGGCTAAGATGTCTTCCAGGAAGATGATAATTACTTTGTGAGAAGTGCTCCTAATGGGGAAAACTTCTATCCACTTGGTGAAATAGTCTGTCGCAGTCAGGATCCATCTGTGTTGGCCACTTGAGGGAGGATGAATTTCTCCAATGAAGTGGAATACCCACTGCTGAAAGGGTGCTGAAACTACTACATGCTTTAAGGGCAGAGATTTGAGCTGCTTCTTCCCTGAGAACTTTTGGAATTTGATGCAAGCTCTGATTTCTCTGCAGACATCAGGGAATAAAGTGGGCCAGTAATACCCAACCCGGAGGATCTTGTGAGCTGTGGTCTTCCAGAAATGATGACCTCTACAAATACCACTATGGAAATCAAACATAACCTTATGGGCTTCTTGAGGGTCTAGGCATATTAAAAATACCCCTAGAGGGTTCTTCCAGTACAAGGCTTGGTCAATGAGGCAGTATCTGACTTCTTTGAGCTTTAAGGCTCTAGCCTTACTTTTTCCCAATCCATTAGGAGGCTTTAATTATTGTAGAATGTACAAGATATACTTGTACCACGCACATGATGCTAGTGATAAGGAACTCTGAAAATCCTTGTTGGATGACTCAGCTTGCTCATTGATGAAGTTAATCCCTAAGGCTTTGCAATTGGATTCAGCCAGTAACTTGGCCAAACCCCACCCCTTTATCAACTTGGTGGGCTTAATCTCCATATCAAACTCTAGGATCTTGGAAATCCACTTACCTCTTCTTCCATTTATGTCAGGCTATATAAGAATGTCCTTCACAGAGGTCGAAGGAACGTATGCAGTGATCCTTGAGTGCAAGACATAGACTCTAAAAGCTTTGAGAGCTTTCACCAATGCATAGGCTTGCTTTTCCATGATCTCGTACTGGACTTCTGCATCTCTCAACGCCTTGCTAAAGAATGCAATGGGATGCTCTCACCCTTCTTCATTTTTCTGCAACAAGACCGCTGCTACTGTATCACAAGAAGCAAAATAAAAGATCAGGAAATCTTTGGAATAGTCAGGACTGATCAGCACAGGCGCCTTAGTCAATGCCCTTTTTATTTGGACAAAAGATTCCCTGGGTTTAGCAGTCCATTTCACTTCATTTCCCTTCTTGAGCATGGTTTTGAAGTGTCTCACCAGCTCAACAAATTTTGAGACGAATCTCCTCAGAAAATTAATCTTCCCCAAAAAGGCCTGAACTTCCTTCTTAGATATGGGAGGTGACAGGGTCTGAATTGACTATACCCTACTAGGATCAATTCTCACTCCCTCTGTTGATACTATATGGCCTAATAGCTTCCCCTCCTTCATAGCAAACAAAGATTTCTTGGGGTTTAAAGATAGGCCAAACCTCCGACACTTCAGGAAAACTTTCTTCAAGTGGCAGCAGTGCTCCTTGTCCGATCTGGAGAAGACCGTGATGTCATCCAAATAGATCACCACAAACTGATCTTTCTCCCCAGTGAAGGCTATATCCATAGCTCGCTGAAATGTTGCCCCTGCATTCATCAATCCAAAAGGCATTTTGGCATACATGAATGTGCCCCAAGGAGTGGTGAAGGTTGTTTTTTATCTGTCCTCAGGCATGATTGATATCTGATTATAACCAGAAAACCCGTCAATCATGGATATCCTAGATGCACTAGTTACCCTCTACAATATGTGTTCCATGTTGGGCAAAGGATAATTGTCTTTCCTTGAGCTCCTATTCAGGTTCCTGAAATCAACACAGAGTCTGATTTCTCCACTTTTCTTCCCTACTGGGACCAAATTGGCTACCCACTCGGAATACCTCAAGGGGACAATGATTTGGGCATCTAACAATTTCTTCACTTCTTTCTCCTTGACAGGTAGCAACATGGGATTTATCTGTCTCATCTTCTGCCTAAATGGCTTAGCCTCTTCTTTTAGTGGGATCTTGTGCTCAATGACAGATGTGTCATAAGTTTTGAGGTCTTCATAGGCCCATGCAAACACATCAACGAAATCCTTTAATAACTTAGCATATTCCGCCCTATGTTCATTGGTCAGGATTCTTGACAATTTGACAAACTTAGGGTCATCCTGTGTGCCAATGTTGCATTCAGATATGTCAACATCTTCATTTGAAACACCACCCTTTACTGCCACATAATTTTTTTTGAACAATCTTTCTAAAGGGACCAGTCCCCTCGGAATGTGATTGCTAGGCAGTTGAATAACCTGGTGATTAAAATTTTTATTCAAGAATACCTCAGAGGGGGGTCACCTTCGGGGTCAGGATATTGATCAATGTGCAATGCAAAAAACTCATCGACGGACTGAAGAAATTTTTTGATTTCAAGATCGTCCTCGAATACCTTCCAATGCTTTATATTATCCGGGATGGATGGCCTGTATCTTACTTCGACCTCACCATTAATCTTTGGTGGCAGGGGAATATTGAACAAACTGGTTGAGACTTCTAGGGAGTCGGCCGAGGTATTTTCTTCCCTTGGGAAAAAAACAATGTTGAAAGAAGAGAAGAAATTATCAACTAGGTCCCATACCTCGTTTCTGTAACTTCTAAGCCGATGATGCTTAGCTTGATAAACATTCTTGACCTGTTGGATGATCAATTCTTCATCTCCAAACACAACTATCTCCTTTATTCCCATTTCTTTTGCAACCCTCATACCCAGAACAAGAGCTTCATATTCTGCCACGTTGTTGGTGATTTCGAATTCCAGCTTGTATGACAGAGATATGGTATCTTGACAGGGCGATATGACAACCACTCTGACACCTGCACCTATACTGGAGGAAGCTCCATCAAAGAACATTTTCCAAACATACGTGGTTGAAGGAGGTATCTCCTGATTAAGAATGGTTTGTTTTCTAATTTGTAAAGGGGCCTTAGGAGTTTCAGTGATCTGTAACAAACTAGACCCTAAATTAGTGTCAAGTGCAAAGATGGGGTGATTAGTGGGGTTTGCTTCATCACTGACGATGTAGGCTAGTTGGGCTTCTCTGTACAACCTCCTGTATTCACCGCCGAAGACTAGAATGGTGGCATATGTGAGATCCATTTGTAAAGTTCCTCCAAGTCTTTTAATCCAAGACCTAGACAACAACATGCCAAACTTGGGGGGAACATCAGCTACCACAATGTCCATGACCACACTCTTCATGGGAAGTTGGAATAAAGAGACCACCAGATATTTGATGACTCCAAGACATTGCACCCTCCTTGAATCAAAAGAGTACAAATCATGATAGGCCTTTGTCATTTCCAGTCCCTTCTCTTCCATGACTATCTTGGGCATAAGGTTATGGGAAGCTCCTGAATCCATGAGGCAATTATGCAACACTTTATCATGTATGTTCAGGGAGGTGTAGAAGGGAGGGGATGAATCCTCTCTGTCTTCTACCATGGGACCTAGGATGACAACTGGCTTCTCATCTTGAAGGTTTACTGAGTCAGAGGGAGGCTCGGGGTACTCAGATTGTAGCATCTTAGAGAGGGACCTCTTAAAGTCTTCATTTTTAACTAGCTCAGAGATGGGGATGGGGATCCTGATCTTTTGGATTCCATGCTCAAAATTAAAAGAGGAAATAGGCTTAGAAGCTTCCCTTACCTCTGAGATAGGTTCTTTGGTTGCTGGTGAAGTGCCCTGAGATTTATTTTCTTTAGTAATGGTTGCTGCAGATTTATCAGGCCTATCTGTTATGAGGGGTTGGTCTTGGCTGTCAAAGTCTCCTTCTTTCTTTGTTGATCTAAGATTGTATCTGTTAGAAGTGTGGCTGGCCCTTTCTCCCTTACCTAACTCATGGATTTGAATGTTCATTAGGGATTTTTCATAGGTAGACTGAGTCAAATGGGGAAAAGGAGGAGCCTCTTCAACACAATTAATTTCGGGGTCGAACTCATCTATCTCCTCTCCTTCCTCATGAGTAACCATGTTATTTTGGAGAGGGGTTTGAATCCTTTGGTCCTCTCTGTCTTTTCCCCTCTATTCCCTTGGGAAGGCCTGTGGTCCATTGTTATTAGGTCTCCTGAAACCTCTACCATCAACATTCTGGGGATTTCTGTACATGGGCTTCCCTTCTAACTCCCACCTTTCCATCCTGGAAAAAAGTGATTTTAGTACTCTAGCTGTCTCATCTGTTTGATGGGGCATAGGAGAGGAACTGGATGGGGAAACTAATGGCCTTTTATTGGACATGTTTCTATCAACAACGTTCCTGAGTCGGTCAACAGCCAATATGTTAGATTCTACCTCCACGGCTGCATCCTACATGTGAGCCAGGGTAGTGGCCCTTCTCTCTCTCAGTAGTAGGCAAAAATCAGGATCAAAAGCGCTAGCATAAGTGATCTTAGCCGAGGCTTCTGAGGGCTTTATCTTAGCGGGAATTTTATTATACATTTTATTGAATCTCTTAGAGAAATCAGAGACAGATTCTCCTTCCTTTCTCTTCAAAGACCTGAACTCTGTCATGTAATACATGAAGTCTTTTTTATCTCCCCACTGTCTCAAAAAGGCATTATCTAAAGCTTTGATCCCATCAATAGATCCAGGAGGCAGGGCCTTGAACCATTTTCTAGCCTTGCCTTGGAGGCTATGGAAAAAAATCCTCATCCATATGTCTGCATGCATGATGACATTATCATCTATGAAACTGTAAAAGGCTTCTAGGTGTTCATCTACAGTTATGTCCCCCTCACCCGTGAACTTTGTCAGTTTCTTGAGGTAACCATCTGCCGGGAGGGCATTGAGGGGATGAGGTAACACAAGGGGAGCATACCTAGCGGCTATAATAGCCTCCATTCTGGTCATAGGGGGATTTACTCCTGCCATGGGGATATTAGGTGGATGAGAACTTGGAGGAGAAGGAGTGTGAACAGGGGATATCAGAAAAGAGATTCTTGAAGGAAAGGGAGACAACAGAGAAGATAGAGAGAGAGCTAAGGGACCTAAATGTGCAGATGCTTCTCTCTGTGTAGTAATAGTAACAAAAGGAGGGGTGGTGAAACCTTCCAAGGCCCGGGGTCTGTGCTGAGGCACAAATTCAAGGGAGGGAGGAGTGACAAGGATCTCTCCTTCTGATGCCAGACCAGGAGGAGAAAAATCAGCAGGAACACTCCCGAAATTCAGAAAACGGGAAACCTCAGAAAAAGCCTGGCTAGGAAGTTGAGAATAAGAAAATGGAGTTTTTACGGAAGGAGGTGGGGAAATACCTGGTTCAGCAGCGAATCTTTCTCCTTGAGAGGGCTTCCCTTTTCTGATAATCACCTCCAGATCTTCTTCAGGCGTGGCCAGAGGAAATTGTGAATGGGACCGCGTGTGTCTACCGCTGGAAGCCACAACTAACCCAACATGTTCGTCGCAGTGGAATCGTCACAATGGAGTCGCCAGGTGCACAGTAGCAATCTTCAAGGGCTCTGATGCCTGATGCACCATCAGAATCAGAAGCTCAATGTCGTTCAATCCCAGGGAATATTTTCAACTTCGTCCCCAGCAACAGTGCCAGAAATGTTGGCAACGAAAGTCACTCCTGGATTGCAGTAGGAGCAGAGCCCGACGCCCATCAATTTATGTCACGATTGGTTTATGAAAGGGGTGATCGAATGGAAGTCAACTCAAAACAATATTGTTCCAACTCTGAAACTAGGCCAGGCATGCATGGGCAAGTGAGGTCTTAGATAAACTTCAAATAGTGAGTTGTAATAAGGGTGAGTAGGGGGAAGACTTGTATAAGAAGAGTGCAGGAATTTGTCATAAACAACGGGTTTCTAACAGACTGGAGAAGAAAGCGTCCAAACGCAATATTTTCTTACATTCAAACACAGAAAACCAAAGAATACAACAATGCAACGATAAATACTTTACCATAACATGATTGCAACAATTCATGCGAATCAGTCGATCATGAACTCCCTTAGTATGAGATGAAATCTTAGATGGAGTAGGAAAACTGTTTGTCATAAAACAAGAAATCTCATATACAGATGCACAACTAGAAAACTAGAATGGTCGTTAAAACTTTATAGTCGGGAGCTTCGATCTACCATCCATGCCCACAAAAATGGTGAAAACGCCTACATATACTCAAAACAACAACATCAACAAAATTGAGACGCTGCATTAAAAAACATTGCGTCTGCATGGCTTCTGACAATCTGCACCTGCAGTCTCTGAATGATCGTGCACCTATGGCAGACACAATCGAACTCCTGACAATTTCGGGGGTGAATTGATGTGCTTTTAATTTGTCGCCGGAATTTTCCTTTAGGGCGGAGATGATGTCTAACCACCACCAACCACCTTAATAACTGCTTCCTTGGGATTGAGATCGGCCCGATCAACTTGACACCTTTGGGACGTGGAGGGATCCTCACATTGCCACCTGGATTAGCTGAACGACCTGATGAATAGATGTGGAGGCCAGCGCGAAGGCTGGGGCGCATAATGGGAGAGGTGGATGGGCAAAAGAGACATGGAGTGCGGGGCTTGACTGAATTTGAAGCAGAGACGACCATACATAGCCGGAAGGAGAGGGATGAAGCACTCTTTATGATGAGGCACAATGCCGTAGGAAGATGACGGGGAATTCATAAGGCAGTGGGACTGAAGGAGGAGGAGAGGCGAGTTGGGAGATGAAGAACACCTGGCATGAGGTGTCAGGAAAAAATGAGAAAAAGGTCAAAGTGTACCACAAGGATGAATGGATATGTGACGCGAAGAGAGGGGGGACACATGGCAGCTGGTAGGAGGACGATGGACTGAAGAAGGGCCATGATATGAGGTGGAGTGGAAGATAGGCTACAGGGGAGAGGCGGCTTGAGGGATGACATGGCGGAGGAAGGGCCCACACTGACTAAATGTAAATAGGAAAGGGAGATCTGGATCGCCTGTGCGCCGTTGATCCGGGCGCTCTGATCGTAGTCGTTGAAGAGGTGTGCCCCCGATTTCGGACCCCCTACGCTTAAAGGTAGAAAGGTGGGGGGGCCCAGAATCTGATGTGCGCCGTTGATCCGGGCGCTCTGATCACAGACGTTGAAGAGGTGCGCCCCCGATTCTGGACCCCCCCCCCTCTTCTTAAAGGTAGAAAGGGTAAATGGGTTTTTTACCCACTTCTTCGCATTTTATCCCCCCTTACAAGAAATGTCGCTAACAACTACTAACATTGTTGATCATTATGAGACAAATATATTGATCCATGAGACATTTAATAATGTTGGAATGGATGATGATGATGACCAACTTGATGGTGTTTTTGATATACCTATACTTGAGAAGGCAAGTCAACTTCTTTATGAAGTCTCTAAAACAAGTCTTCTCTCTACTATATTGTTGTTGGTGAACTTAAAGGTTATGAATGGTTTGTCAAACACTTGTGTCACACAACTGCTAAGGTATGTAATACATTTTGTCAGACTTAGTACATGATGATAAAGGTTTTTTTTTCCTCTATTTTTATTGTTAGTTGATCATTTTTAAAATTTGGATGCAATATGTATGATTAGTATTCTTTAGATTAACCGATATTGGTTTTTTATGTTGTATATTGTTAGGTGGATTTTCGTTACCACCGTCAAATGTTTTATGTCGCACATACCAATATTTACATGCCATTATGAAAGATATTGGAATGGAGTATCAAGCTATTCATGCATGTCCCGATGATCATATTCTACATTATGGAGAACATGCGTTGAAAGAAGAATGCCTGAAATTTCAAATTAGTAGATATCGAACCGATAAAGTAACAAAAAAGGTTCCTCACAAGGTTCCTCATTATATTCCCATAAATATTCCACGTTTGTGGTGATTGTTCAGGTACAAAAACATAACACAGTTTATGGATTACCATGTAAAGAACATAAATAAAGATTGTGTTCTTCGAATGCCTCCAGATGGATCTACATTTAAGAAGATAAATGAAATATGACCACATTACTTACTCGGTGTGGCCATATTTTTGTTATAAAAAATAATATTCATCCATGGATGACAATAAAGAGGGAGCACATAATGTTGGCAATGTTTGTTCTAGGTATTTGTTTAGAATATTTTTTGTAACACAGTAACATCTCATTTGTCTTGTTTGTTTCATAATTATGTCTTATATTTGTTTCTTTACTCATGTATGTTCAATTATGTCTGATTATTTTTTATTTACTCATATATGTAGTAATTATGTATTGTATATTGTTCAATCAATTAGGTAAGTACCAAGTCAAAGATATGAATGTATATATCGAACCTCTTATTGATGAGTTACTAGAGTTATGGAAGGGAATCAATATGTATGATATCTCTAGACTAGTAGGTGTGCAAAGGGAATTTAAATTCAATACAATGCTTGTATGGACAATTCACGATGCCCCAGGGCTAACACATTTTTGTGGTATGTTATAACGTTACACTTCACTTTAATAATATTTAATTTTATGAAGTTCATATCATGCATGTTTTTTTATATAATCCCTTCATTAAACATACTTCGAATAATTGATATAAAATTTAATCCATCTCTTGCAGGTCTTCAAACAAAGGGTAAATTTCCATGTCGAGTTTGTGGTCCTAAGATGAAATCTTGTCGTTCAAGAAGTTTAGGAAAGGAGGTGTTTGATGAGTATATGAACTTCCTCTTTAAGAACCATAGGTATCGAAGTACTGAGAAACATATTTTCAGTGGGAAAGAAGAGACTGGATTAAAACCACAGAGAATGACACCAAGCCTATGGAAGTTGCAATATAATAGAAATCGTCAAGGTATATTGGATCAAATTGTCTATATATGTATCATACATGAAATGTTTGAAATATTTTATATTTTTATTGCATTTTGTTCATTGTACTAATTGACAAGTATTGTTGTAATATCTTTAATTTATTTACTTCACCTTGAAGGTCGCCGTGAAGTCATTAATAATGGGGTGCTTCCATGAGGAACGAAAAGTTATCCCGTACAATTCAGTAGGCTCCCCTACTATGAGCACCTAGAAATTGTTCATTTGTTTGATACAATGCACATCGGGAAGAATGCAACAAAAAAATTATGGTGAATCTTAGATGGAAGGAGTGACAAATAAAAATTGTCAAGATTTATAATGACATTGACGCCAATCATGCAATGCAAATTTTGATTCATTCAAATAGTGATGTAGACAAACAAAATATAAGCACCAAAAACAAAGCAAGGATGTAAAAGTGGTTATTGAAAAAATTAAATTTCCCATTGGATATTATTCAAACATAAAGAATATCCTAATAAAGAAAGGTGAATTAGGTGGGGTAAAAACTCATGATTGGCATACCTTGATTAAGGTAATTATTTTGGTGTATATATTTCTATATTGGTGAAACATCTTGTTATTGTCTTTTTTCTACTAATTTGGGAATAAATAATGATTCATTTTTTTGTCATGTTATAATATGTTCTACCTCTATCTCTCTGAGACAACTTTGATAACAATGTCAAGCATGTTTTATATGATCTTTCCAAATACATGAGAGGTAAGTGGCAATTTATATGAAAAGTGTAATTTGTTCAATTAGTTGTACAACTTATATTTGATTGCATGTGTTTTACCTGTAATGTAGTACTATATAATTTTTTGTTGAAACTTGTGATTTGTTTCCATCATTGGTAGATGGTTTTCATCTAAAGAAATATTTAAAGAAGATATAAAGTATTGGAGGTTACAAATTCCTAGTCTAATGTGTGAAATGCAAAAGTATCTACCTCTAACATTTTTCAATGCACAAGAACACTACCTCGTTGTTGAGTTGAGAAAAAGGTACAAATATTCTCCTTATTACTATGGTTTGTGATATATTCTTTGTTGACTTTTCTATTAATTTGAAGTAATTAGGAAAGAAAATGGTTAAAAAGTCTTTAGGAAGAATTATTGAATGATATTAGATATTTTTTGAATTTTGGGTTGAATTTCTTTGATTTTATGCAGAAATGGACAATTGTTGTTAACTCAAGATAGTTAAGAAGATCATGAATATGTACATGCCATTGAAGATCGAAGAAAACATGCACAAAACGGTTCTAAGGAAGATTGACTCTTCATATTGCAATAGTCATAAATAGTAAAATCAAACCCGAGGATCTCTCGATCCTAAGGGTAGCTTAATTTATTTATTTCATTGTAATATATAAAGGATAGTAAACAATAGAGAGATACTGTGGAATTTAACCAAACATTCATATCTCTTAATTGTTGACATTATGTACAACAATCCATTGTAAATGATTTATCAGTTATGGAATTAATGAAAGCTTCAAGCAGTTTGATCATTTATGCATGATGGGTTTTTAGTAGAAGTATCTTTTGAAGACCGTGGGCCCAGTCGGAAGGAGTTACTATCTCACATGTAATAGTATCAATCTTGTTATAGTTATGTGATTTGAATTTCTTTTCAACAGTTAAAATAGATTCATTAATGTGTTGATTCTTTTATGAATTGGTTATGTTGTTCATCTGTAGAGAATAGATGTTTCATTTAAATATTATCGATTGTTGTTCCATTTCCAATTGTTGTTAATTTATTGCTTGTGAATTAATTTCATTCACATTCATTGTTCCTTTTATTAAATTCGCATTTGTTGTTCCTTTCATTTAATTCCCATTTGTTGTTCCTTCTTAAATATGCAGTAGATCGTTGTTCCTTTCTAGTAGATTAATTAATCATTGAGAGATTGATTCATTAAATGTTTTCGTAGATTAAATCACTGTTTCTTAAATGAATGAATTCAGTAAATTGATTGATGCTTTGATTCATTGTGTGCTCAGATTACAATTATGTTGAGTGAGTTTTTAGTTTCAGAGTTTTTTTTTTAATGAATGCATGAAGAACTTGATTTTGCAATAATTTAGATAGATCCAGATTTGTTGTAGCTGAATTACCTACATGATTTAAACCTCTACAACTATTTGCATAGACTTTGCTGAAATTCTTGAAAGAAAAGATGAATCCTCGGTTGATAAATTAATGTCAGACTAAGGTTGTTTTTAGGACATCTTTAGAGTCCAACATTTTGACGTCGTTGTCGAGGAGAATGTCAAAGATAGCATAGGTTGCGTCTCTGGAGGATGAGGTATTGAAAACGAAAGGTAAAAAACTACGTAGGAAACAAGTATGCTTGTGGCAACACCTACCTTCAGCTAATGCATAGAGGTTATATAGGTGCATAAAATTTGTGTCAATGTGTATGACTAAGAAGAAAGAACCTGAAAAACAAAAACTCCTACCAAAAACTACAAAATCCCAGGGCCTGATGCCACCTAGAAGGAGCACTTTCATAGATGAAATCATCCGAAAATTTGAATCTCAAGCCTCGGTTGGACCTTAAAAAGGTTCTACCTGAATACCTCAAGCAACAAATTCACCAACTGCATCTCATGTTGAGGTTCATAGCAGAATTGAAGGGATTGAACAAAGTTTCCAAAATACACATACTCCACTTTTCAGTCCTTTAGACGAGGGAAATTCATGTAATTTGAAAGAAGGAGAAGGGGAGACCAACGAGATTGTTGAGGCAAACCCAAAACCACCTGAATCTGGATCTCCTATGATTTTGGCAGCAAAAGGAACACATGAATTCCCATATATAGGTAGCACGATTAAATCTCCTAAGGGACCAAGTAATCAACGACCCCGAATATAAAACCCATATCAAGAAATCCCTGAAGATTATTGGCACATTTTCGACCAAATGGCACAAAAAAATTAGCTGCGACCTCGGACTTCCACTTTGGAATATCCCATAGTTGATCTGGTTGCTAATGCACCAATGAAAGCCATTCCACTACAAAATCTTCCAACCTTCAATGGATTGATCTTAGAGGATCCTGATGTGTTCTTATTCGAGTTTGATGTCCTATGTAGAGGCTATGAATATACCTCTGAACCCTAGAAACTAAAGTTATTTCCTTCCACTTTGAAAGGAGCAGCCTTACGATGGTTTATGGGACTAGGGGGAGGAACTATAAATTCATGGGATGAAATAAAACAAGCCTTCATTACAAAATATCAAGACTACTCTAGAACCAAGGATTTAAAGGATGAAATCTTTAAACTTATTGCAAAAGAAAATGAAAAACTAGAAAAATATGTTGAAATATTTCAATATAACCTACAAATATCACCTGACGGTACACTACCAGGTGAGGTACTTAAAGCCACTCTAATAAAAGGTATGAAGGATGAAAGGGTAGAAACATTGAATTTAATGAGAAAAGGTGATATTTATCAAGAAACATATGATGAAATTGTCCAATTACGTATCAGGTGTTCACGTGGTAGTACACGAACTAGATCGGGAATACGAGCCCCCATCACCAGAAGCAACAACATTACTAGCAGGAGTGTCACCCGAGCAGAAATTGGTAATCTATTAGAAAATTTTAAAACTGACATTTTGGGTACTCTGACTACACAATTGCATGTTCTGCAGGTTAAACAGAAACAAGAAGAAGCAAAACAATCATTGGCTATTATTTGTCCACGATGTTGAAGGAAACACGGTTCAAGAGAGTGTCCCTTGGACGTGGTTCAGACCTGCGCCATCTGTGCCAAATACCATGCGAAAAATCAATGTCCATCACCACCCAGGGCTAAAATTTGTCTTTAAAGAAGCAGAAGAGGAAACATAACCAGTATATCTAATGGCTAAGCCTCGCTAGGGTCAAACTCGACCACCAGATATGCTACAAGAGCCTTCTTCTTTCTTTTCTGAACAGTATAATCAACAACATAATTTTGGAAACACATGGTAGGGCCAACCATTTTGATGCATGAGCATCATCTCATGACATCTAGCCAGCCATCCAGCCACGTCAAGCGCACACATTCAAAGCTGAAGAGAGGCGTGTCCTCATTTTGATTTGAATTGAATGTAATTTAATTGCTTAGGTTGTTGAGCCATAGAGTTGTGCCTTTGTGCAGGCATAGGGTAGATAGGCCTTTAATGTTTTGTAAGGCTGAGATCTAGATCTGGATAGTGGACTAGACAACCCATTCAATGTAATTGAATAGGGTAGGTAGATTGGAGGGAAGAGCTCGAAGAGCCTCCTCATGTAAAAAAAAAAAAGGATCTATTGTATCTCTTTAGTAGTTAGTGAAGTGGAGATAGAGAGGATCTGTGAGTAGAGAGGAGAAGGAAGAAGAGCCGAGACCTTGTTACTGGCCGTGCTCAGGAACACCTTTGTAAAGAGGCATTTTTATTAATATAAACATAAGCAGTTTTTCTTTCATGTATTTATGTATTATGTGGATGCCTTGGTGTGTTCTATTTTATGATGTGAATTCATGTTGTAGATGTATACTAGGCATTTTTAGGTTGTTTTGATTTCAGGCTTGAGGTTCTTTGTGGTTTCATGCTAGGAGGGTGTGATAGAGTACTGCGGTCTCTGAATACCAGTGCACTGAAGCACTTCTGAATTCTGTGGGTTCAGACAAAGACGTGTTGCGGCACAAGAACTAGAATCAAAAACTCAGGGAAGACCTCAAGGTTGCTAAACACGTTGGAGGAAAGGTTGTGGGAGAAAACATGGTTGTAGACAGAACCTCTGGGGAGTTCTGTGAAGCTCTTCCAGGTGGGCATTGAGCATATGCACAGTGGTGCATTAAGAAGAACTCTGTTGTGAGTTCAGAAAGAAGAAACAAAATCACTAGGGGATTCTGAAGAGCTCTGCCAGGTGGGCATTGAGAAGGTGAAAGGAGTGCACAGAGGACAAAACTGTTGAACGTTCTATGAAAAGATACTCTGCCAGGTGGGCATTGAGTAAGTGTACAGATAGGCACAGTGAAGAGAAGAGAACTCCTTGAGTTCTGTAATTGAAGGAAAAATCCACTGAGGGATCTCCACACGGTTGTTGAACACCCTGAAAGGATCATCAAGAAGTTGCTTGAGCAAAAGAATAGCCAGGAGGACATTACATTTCTCCATCTGTGGGAGAAAGAAGAAGGATTTATTTCCTTAGGGAACTGAGTGTTTGAGAAGCTCAGGAGAGATAGCACTTTGTGTGCGTGAAGACTCTGCAGAGGCGCAGAAGTCAAAGAATCCCTTGGGGATTCAAGGATAAGCTCAGGAGGAGTAGTGCTTTTAGCGCACGGAGCTATAGCTGCAAGGAATGTAGAGGTTGAATAACTCTTTGGAGAGTTCAAATTTCTCCAAGCTTAGGAGGAACAATGTCGTGGAGAACGCAGGTGAGGCTTAAAGTCAAGAGCTCACAGGAGGAACCAGACAAAGATCGAGGCCTTTGAGTTTTGGTAAATCCTCCCAAGGTTGGGAAGAAGGTGTGCAAGCTCAGGAGGGAGCACAACAACCATCATATCAGCTGGAGAAAGAGATCTAGACCGTTGAAGGCTTTCACATCCAGGGAGCATCAGAGAGTGCGCAGGAGAGGAGATCGTCAGTCATCGGATCTCGCTCACATACCCGTCAGCCTTTGGATTGGGTGAAGATGCGCAGAGTTTATTCTCCAGAGTGTGTGTAGAAGAACGGATCTAGACCGCTAGATCTTGATCCAGGTACCCAACAACCATCAGATCTGTCGAGAGTTGCACGGGGTAAAAGCTTCGTGAACAAGAGGGTGAAAGTCCCGAAAGGATTGACTTATCGGGATATCGACGTTTGGGATAATGGAGTTCTCGAGGTCGAGAAAGTCGGGACATTTCAAGTCTCGAAATAGCGAGAGGGAATCTGAGCCGTCCGTTTGTGGGGACACGTGGCGAAGACCGAGTGACCCATCAATATATCAGCTGCCAGGGTTTTGAGTTGATAGAGAATTTATGTCATCAAGGTATAAAAAACTCTGAAATCCCGAGATCGGATCAGGGCCATCCATCAGTCGGGACGCATGGCGAGATCCAGATTTTCGAGGAAAGTCCCGATAGAAGAGTCACATCGAGAAATCGAGATATCAAAAATCCCGTGGACAGGAGATCGGGTAAGTTCACAGTGAAAACCCATATACAAGCCTGAGCCGTCCATCTATTGGGGGCCACGTGGCGAGATCAGGAGAGTCCATCAACATATCGGGGATTCCATGGACAAGAAGTCCATACATTTCAGAACATCGAAGTCTGAAACCCCGAAAGGAGGGAAGTCCCATTTGTGGTGCCAGCTGTCAACATAACGGAGAATCGACAATCGGGATATCGGGGATCCCGTGGACAAGAGGTTTATGCATTTCGGCATTGGAAAGTCCGAAACCCCAATAGGAGATAAGGCTGCGGTCTTGTGATATAGTGGTCACGTGGGCCAGGAGTTTAGCCAGGAGGGCTAACATGTAAAGGCGCGTATCGGTGAATTGGCTCATCGGAGATCGGGGATTCAAGAGGATAGGGAACTCTTGACATCGGGGATCATGAAACCCTGAAACCCGAAATTATCAATCGGGAAAAATTCATAGGCGCGTGTAGAGGCTGTGACAGGGAAATAAGGACCTGTGGATCGGGATTTTAATAGAGATGTCAATAGGGAATCCAAATGAGCCGCTTTGGCTCATGAACTGATTGAACAATCCTGTGGGAAGATGCAAGAGGTGTCTCTCATCAGTTTGGTATCAGAGCCTGATTCTTGTCTGTATATTTCAGGCAAGGGAGGCAAAGGAAGACAGAGCGCTGGAGACTCTGTGGTGATTTTTCACGGGTAGGAAGCAATCGAGAAGACAGTCAGGAGGACTGTAGGAAGAAGCTGAAGCACTCAGGATTGCAGAGTGACAGTAGCAAATTTTCCAGGAGGGAAAACAGAGACAACGACATGGCTACTGAAGGCCATAAGTATGCTGGGAGGAAACACTTAGATCTATGGAGCCAAAAATATATATATGAAGAGCTCGCTGATATAAAGAAAGAAATAGAAAAGCTTGCATTGCGGATGCAACATAAAGCCAAGAAGAGATGGGTATATGAATGGCCCATGAGGAAGGCAAAAGTAAAATGGCCAGTCAAGGAGCTGATGGTCAGAAGACAATAAAGGCTGTTAAGAGGATGGTTGAGGCATACTGAAAACCTTGACGGACCTGAGGAGATGGTTCAAATATGTGAACCAAAGACTAGTAGAATTCTCGGGGAAGAGAATGAAATGGGATCAGCTGGAGATCTCAAGAACTGCTAGGAGGGAAGAGAGGAAATTCCAATTTTCCAGGTGGGCAACGAGTTGAGATCACTACGGGATCTCAGAGACTGTCATGAGGAAAGCCAGGGAATTTCACATTTCCATCTGGGCAATGAAATGAGGTCGCTACGGGATCTCAAAGACTGCTAGGAGGGCAGTGGAAGCATCTCAGATTTCCAGGTGGGCAGAGATGAGCATTCGAGACTATCTGAAGGTCTCATGGACTCGGAGGTGAGTTCAATTCAGCAAGGGGTGTTTATGAAGATGGGATCATTTGATCTCATAATCTGCCAGGAGGGCAGTGAACAGATCCCATATTTCCAGGTGGGTAGGAAGGAGCAGATGAGTTGGAATCAGCCAGAAGAGTTGATATAGCAGTTGAGCTCAGAGATGGATTTAGATCAACAGGTGTAGCTGACAGAAGAGGAGGATCTGAGGGACCTTCTAATGATAGGGGAAATACAGATATTCCTACCACTTTCCCAGGAGGAGGCTGAAATCTGTGTTGCAAGTGCAACAACAGCAGAAGAACAGTCAACTAAGACTGTCAAAGAGAAATTGGAGCAGATATCTGAAGCTTCCCAAGAAGGAAAAGAGAATGAGAATTCTGAGGAATGGCTCAATGATTTCGGCCAGGGAGCTGAAAAGAAAGAAGCTGTAGCACTGAAGCTAGCAGCAAAGGAATCCAAAGAGCAAGCAGGCAGATTTATCACCCCATGGGAGATAGAGCTAGAGATGTTGGAGGATTGGCTAAACAATCCAGAGCCAGCAAGAGAACTGGTAGAAGTTGAGCTATCAGAGAAGGTAAATGAACGTAAAGTCAGTTAGGAAGAGACTGCAGAGCTGAAGTCTACACCAGAGTGGCAAATTGAGGCCACAGATGAAGATGAAGAGGATGGCATGGGAGATCATGATGATCTACCCATCTGCAGAAATTTTTTGCAGCTGAGGAGATTGCATGAACATGACCAGCCACTGGAGTAGCTAGATGCAACGATCGAGGAGATCAAAAGGCTGATGTTAGGGTCAAAAAAGACTACCAGCAAGGAGAAGCTGAGCAGAAGAGAAGCAACAACAGCAACAGCAGTAGCAAGATGGAGCAGATGAACAACTCTAGAGAATGATTTGGGATCCAGGGGGATTTCAACAACTGAGATGGGAAGCTCATGAGCAGGAGCTCATGAATTTTACAGCTGAGGAGTATGATGCAGGAGCATCATCTCACGATAGCCAGCCAACCAGCCAGCCACGTCAAGCGCACACATTCAAAGCTAAAGAGAGGTGTGTTCTCATTTTGATTTGAATTGAATGTAATTTAATTGCTTAGGCTGTTGAGCCATAGAGCCGTGCCTTTGTGAAGACATAGGGTAGATAGGCCTTTAATGTTTTGTAAGGCTGAGATCTAGATATGGATAGTGGACTAGACAACCCATTCAATGTAATTGAATAGGGTAGGTAGATTGGAGGGAAGAGCTCGAAGAGCCTCCTCATGTAAAAAAAAAAAAAGATCTATTGTATCTCTTTAGTAGTTAGTGAAGTGGAGATAGAGAGGATTTGTGAGTAGAGAGTAGAAGGGAGAAGAGCCGAGACCTTGTTACAGGCTGTGCTCAAGAACTCCTTTGTAAAGAGGCATTTTTATTAATATAAACAGAAGCAATTTTTCCTACATGTATTTTTGTATTATGTGGATGCCTTGGTGTGTTCTATTTTATGATGTGAATTCATGTTGTAGATGTATGCTAGGAATTTGTAGGTTGTTTTGATTTTAGGCTTGAGGTTCTTTGTGGTTTCATGCCAGGAGGGCGTGACAGAGTACTGCGGTCTCTGAATACCAGTGCACTGAAGCACTTCTGAATTCTACGGGTTCAGACAAAGACATGCTGCGGCACAAGAACTGGAATCAACAACTCAGGGAAGACCTCAAGGTTGTTGAACACCTTGGAGGCAAGGCTGTGGGAGAAAACACGGTTGCAGACAGAACCTCTGTGGAGTTCTGTGAAGCTCTACCAGGTGGGCATTGAGCATATGCATAGTGGTGCATTGAGAAGAACTCTGTTGTGAGTTCAGAAAGAAGAACCAGAATCACTAGGGGATTCTGAAGAGCTCTGTCAGGTGGGAATTGAGAAGGTACAAGGAGTGCACAGTGGACAGAATTGTTGAACGTTTTGTGAAAAGATACTCTGCCAGGTGGGCATTGAGTAAGTGTGTAGACATGCACATGGAAGAGAAGATAACTCTTTGAGTTCTGTAATTGAAGGAAGAATCCACTGAGGGATCTCCACAGGGTTGCTGAACACCCTGAAAGGCTCATCAAGAAGTTGCTTGAGAAAAATAATAGCCAGGAGGGCATTACATTTCTCCATTTGTGGGAGAAAGAAGAATGATTTATTTCCTTAGAGAACTGAGTGTTTGAGAAGCTCAAGAGAGATAGCACTTTGTGTGCGTGAAGACTCTGCAGAGGCGTAGAAGTCAAAGAATCCCTTGGGGATTCAAGGATAAGCTCGGGAGGAGTAGTTCTTTCAGCGCACGAAGCTATAGCTCCAAGGAACGTAGAGGTAGAAGAACTCTTTGGAGAGTTCACATTTCTCCAAGATCAGGAGGAACAACGTCGTGGAGAATGTAGGTGAGGCTTAAATCCGAGCGCTCGTAGGAGGAACCAGACAAAGATCGAGGCATTTGAGTTTTGGTAAATCCTCCCAAGGCTGGGAAGAAAGTGTGCAAGCTCAGGAGGTAGAACAACAACCGTTAGATCGGTTGGAGAAAGAGATCTGGACCATTGAAGGTTTTCACGTCCAGGGAGCATCAGAGAGTGCACAGGAGAGGAGATCGTCAGTCATCGGATCTCGCTCAGATACTCGTCAGTCGTTGGATCGGGTGAAGATGCACGGAGTTTAGTCTCCAGAGTGTGCGTAGAAGAACGGATATAGACTGTTCGATCTTGATCCAAGTACCCGACAACCATCATATCTGTCGAGAGTTGCACGGGGTAAAAGCTTCATGAACAAGAGGGTGAAAGTCCCCAAAGGATTGACTTATCAGGATATCGACGTTCGGGATATCAAAGTTCTCAAGGTCGAGAAAGTTGGGACATTTCAAGTCTCGAAATAGCGAGAGTGAATCTGAGCCGTCTGTTTGTGGGGACACGTGGCAGAGACCGAGCGACCCATCGGTATATCGGCTACCGGGGTTTTGAGTTGATAGAGAATTTATTTCATCGGGGTATCAAAAACTCCGAAATCGTGAGATCGGATCAGGGCCATCCATCATTCGGGACGTGTGGTGAGATCCAAATTTTCGGGGAAAGTCTTGATAGAAGAGTCACATCGGGAAATCGGGATATCGAAAATCCCGTGGACAGGAGACCGGGTAAGTTCACAGTGAAAACCCCGATACAAGTCTGAGTCGTCCATCTATTGGGGGATACATGGCGAGATCAGGAGATTCCATCGGCATATCGGGGATTCCATGGACAAGAAGTTCATACATTTCAGAACTTCGAAGTCCGAAACCCCGAAAAGAGGGAAGTGCCATTTGTGGGGCCAGCTTTCAGCATAGTGGAGAATCGGCAATCGGGATATCGGGGATCCCGTGGACAAGAGGTTTATGCATTTCGACATTGGAAAGTCTGAAATCCTAATAGGAGATAAGGTTGTGGTCTTGTGAGATAGTGGTCACGTGGGCCAGGAGTTTAGCCAGGAGGGCTAACATGTAAAGGCACGTATCGGTGAATTGGCTCATCGGAGATCGGGGATTCAAGAGGACAGGTAACTCTTGACATCGGGGATCACGAAACCCCGAAACCCGAAATTATCAATCGGGGAAAAGTAATAGGCACGTGCAGAGGCCGTGACAGGGAAATAAGGACCTATGGATCGGGATTTTAATAGAGATTTCAGCAGGGAATCCAAATGAGCCGCTTTAGCTCATGAACTGATTGAACGATCCTGTGGGTGGACATAGGAGGCGTCTGTCATCACATTTTATAACCCCACCTGGCAGTCCCAACAATATCCTACTGCACCTTGTCCAAATCAACCAGTTTCTAATCCTACTTGGCCTAACTTGCAATACCCTACCCCATTTTTGCAAAATTCAAATAACAACCCCTATCTTTCATAGTGGACTAGCACATATGTCGAAGCCCCCAATTGGACTCAAAACTAGCAGCGCCCCATGGGACTAACCAATTAACCCATGGGAATGGATCCTCAAGATCATCCCACTTTACAAGATCCACTTCAATTACCCAAGAATCCTCAACCTCAAATGCGCCCTCAATTACTAGCTCAACCAAACCCAAATCCTAATAATAGACCAGTCCAAATTGTCGAGAATTTGGAGGTGAAACAAACTCTGTAGGGTGCAACAAAATCTGGTTGAGATTAGGGCATGTAATTTCTCTTGAGGAATGTGACATTCACCAAGAACATGACAATGGGAATTATATACAACTAGCAATAAAACCATTGACTGTGGTCATAAGAAAAGAAACAGAACAGGGGGAAAACATAGTCGAGCAGCAAAATCCTGATAAAGACATAATTTCTCCTCCCCCGTTTCCCAAGGGGATAATGATAGAAAAATCAGATGTATATCCTAACTTTGATATCGTCGAGGAATTAAAGAATCTATGTGTTAAAATTCCACCCCTTCAGGGTTTATAAGACATCCCAATTTATGCAAAAACAATTAAAGAACTACGTGGGAAGAAGCCCTGAAGGAAAACTAAGATTTCATCAACTGTTCACATGGTAGGAAATTTTTCCATTCTTATTCTAGGCAAGCAGGAGCTAGTCAAATACACAGACCGAGGGAATCCTGTGGTAATAGTTTAGATACAGGGTTGTTTTTTTCCAAATACACTGGTGGATTTGGGGCCAGCCATCAATATTTTGACCATTGAGACCTGTAATGTCCTAGGTATCACCTCCTTCGAACCTACTTCACCTATGTTAGAATTGGCTGATAGATCGATGGTTAAACCAGTGGGCACATTACAAGACATAGCAATCTCAGTTGACTCTTGGGAATACCCAGTTGATTTCCTTGTTATCAACCCAAGAAGTAGACTCGATGGACACCCATTGATATTGGGACGACCATTTCTAGCAACAACAGATGCATACATATGATGTCACACAGGAAACATGAAAATTGCTAGAGGAAGTGATATAAAGAAACTTATCATGTATCCTCCAGATAAACCAAGTCTGCCTGTCATACATCAATAGTTGTAACCACCTAGATATCCAGAAGAAAACCTATGATCTCCTCTCACACTAGAAGAAACTCTTAGTCTAAAAAACCAACTAGAAGATGATGTGATCAACAACTTCATTAACAACCCAACTGCCATAAGAAACCCAACATGTCAGATGCTAAAATTTGTTTTAGATAATGAAGCATAGAGATATCCTTTGGAAGAATTGATGGAGCAACAGATTCCCACTTCTTCTATCCATAAAAACATTTTAGTTGAAATCACACCAGGAAGATTTCTGAATATGAATGCCAATTTGAATGAGCAACAACAACAAAAATTGATTCAAATCCTTTCTAAATATCAACATGATTTTTCTTGGGAGTATCCTGACATGAAGGGAATTGATCCCCAAGTATGTACACATCATATCTATATTGAAATAGATGCATGACCCATTCGACAACCCCAACGAAGATTAAACCTTCATCTTAGGGACATTGTCAAAGAAGAATTACATAAATTGTTGGATGTAGATTTCATATATCCTATTTTAGACATCCAGTGGGTCTCTCCACTAGTAATCGTCCCTAAAAAGAATGGGAAGTGGATAATATGCATAGAATACATAGAACTCAATAAAGCTACCCATAAGGACCATTTTCCTCTACCTTTTATTGATCAATTCCTTGATACTTTAGCAGGGAAGCAATTTTTCTCCTTCCTATATGGCTTCAATGGTTATAATTAGATTCAGATTGCTCTAAAAGACCAGGATAAAACTACATTTACATGTCCCTGGGGTACCTTCGCATATTGAGTATTTCCCTTTGGATTATGTAATTCTCCAGCTACATTCCAGAGAGCTATTTTAAGCATATTTTCTGATTTAATTAATGAAGGACTTGAAGTTTACATGGACTATTTTACCCCTTATGGCACTGAATTTGATCAAGATTGAAGCAATCTGGAGAAAGTACTGGAACGATGCATTTGTACCAGGCTATGTTTGAGTCATGATAAATGTCATATGATGATGACTGAAGGTGTGGTACTATGACACTATGTTTTTGCAGACGGAATCAAGGTAGACCCAACAAAAATAGAGGTAATCTTTAATTTTCCTACACCTCGTACACAAACCGAGGTACGTAGTTTCCTTGGCTGTGCAAGATATTATCACGGATTCATAGAAAAAAATTCATGAATATCCGCACCTTTACATGATTTAACTGGTAATGTGGAATTTCAGTGGTCTGATAAGTGTGATGTTGCATTTGTAGAGCTCAAAAGGTTGCTTTCAACATCACTGGTGCAGAGAGGACCAAACTGGAAATTACCATTTCACATCTCTTCAGATGCATCAGATATCGCTATAGGCATTGTCCTTGGACAGAAATAAGATATACAACCTTATTCTCTTTATTTTATTAGCAAAAATCTTACTCCTCCCAAATTAAATTACACAGTAATAGAAAAAGAATTTTTAGCTGTTATACATGTTATTAATAAATTTCTCCACTATATAATAGGTTATCCAGTTATTCTGTATATTGATCATTCTTTTATCAAATATTTAGCTAACAAACCAATTACTAATGAATGAGTTACTCAGTGGTTGTTGCTATTGCATGAATTCAACATCACCATTAAGGATTGACCCGAAAGAGAGAATCTTGTTGCAAATTTCTTGACTCGTGTACCCAAAACATATAACTCTTTGACAGTTGAAGACCAATTTCCAGATGAACACTTGTTTGTTGTCACTATTAAGACACATTGGTATGTTGATGTGGTGAATTATCTGGCAGTTGGGATATTTCCAGCACACTTTTCATCAAGAGAGAGGAAATTAATTGTTCAGCGCAGTGCATGGTTCACATGGATTGGTGGATATATTTTCCACACAGGGTTTGATCTTCAGATCCGAAGATGTGTCAGAGACGATGAAATTTACGATATCTTGAAGGTGGGTCATGATGAGCCGTGTGGCAGACATTTTGCAGACCATAGAATGGGGCATACGTTTTTACAGATGAGCTACTATTGGCCCTCGATATTCAAAGATGAAAAGAAATATGTCCAGTCCTATGACAATTGTCAAAGGATGGGTCAACCAGGACAAGATGATGAAATGCCCCTGCAGCCACAAGTGGTGATGGAACCTTTCGAGAGATGGGAAGTGGATTTCGTTGGCCCCTTCAACCCAAAATCAAACCAAAAAGATTACATACTAGTTGCAACAGACTATATGACCAAGTGGGTAGAAGTAGTGGCCTTGCCAAACGCAACTAAGGAAGCAGACATTAAGTTTCTCTTTGAACTATTTGTATGCTATGGATTATCCAGGGAAGTAATCACGGACGAAGGGTCACAATTTAAAACACATAAAATCTCGGCCTCTCTACGTAATTATCACATTAAAAACAAGGTTACCTCCCCATACCATCCACAGGAAAACAGACAAGTGGAAAGTACTAATAAAGTTTTGGAGGTAATCTTCACAAAAACAGTCTCAACAAACCGTCAAAATTGGGTAGCCATGATTCCAAATTCCTTATGGGCCTATCGCACATCATGGTGTAACACTACTGGCTACTCTCCTTATCACCTAGTCTTTTTCAAAGAGCCTATCTTTCCAATTGAATTTGAGATCAAGACTTTGAGAATGGCCCAGGAAATTGGACTGGATCTTACTGAAGCACACACACAATGCTTACAACAAATCAATGAATTAGATGAAGCACACTTGTTTTCCCTTCAGTGCACAACTTTTATTCAACAACAAAGAGATAGATGGCATGATAAGCATATCAAGAACAAATCCTTCCAGAAAGGGGATTGGGCACTTCTCTATGATTCCAAATTTCAGGATTTTCCTGGGAAATTGCAGACAATGTGGCTGGGACTGTATGAAATCAGAGAAGTCCATGATAATGGCACTACCACCTTAGCTACCATTGACGGGCCTGGTTCTCCTTTTTTGGTAAATGGACACCGACTACGACTCTACCATCAACCTCTTTCAAAAGAATCCTTTTGCCGAGAAGTAAGTAATGATCCTACTGTTCAGATTTTAGTTGGTTGGGAAGGTAACCCAATAGCTTCAACTCCATGAAATTTTTGTCTTTCCATCATTGTACATATTGTATATAGTTTTCTTTAAATATTTAATTGAGTTTTTAGGTTTTTACTTTTTAGGAAAGTCACTATAAAGAGTTTTGGAGAACAAAAACTAGAAAAGATGGCTGTAATGAAATATAATTAGGATTCTTTTCTATTCCTCATTCAAAACTTCAAATTTCTTCTGTCTCACTTTGAAAAATCCATCGAATATAAACCTTGTTTTATACATGAGATGAATATGTCATGTTCCATAGGGAAAAGTCAGGCGACTACACTAAAAGAATCTGAAACTGTAATAAATAGGAAATGAATGCATGACACTACAACCCATCCAATACTACGATCATTGAATAAACCTACCCATAAAATTAAATGAATTTATTTGATGTCTAATCAATCCTAGAGTTGCTAAAAATTTCTGCGGGAGGTATCCAATTACTTAATTAGATGGTTGAATTTGAACATCAACGCCATTTTTCCTGAACATAACAACTGTCGTTCCCTTTGTTGTAATTACTGTTCCCTTTGTGGGTAGTGTCATTCATTTGAACGTAATAGTTGTTGTTCCCTTTGTTTCTATTGTTGTTCCCTTTACGGGTAGTTATGTTCATTTGAACGTAACAACTGTCGTTCCCTTTGCTGTGATTGTTGTTCCCTTTGCGGGTAGTGTCATTCATTTGAACGTAATAGCTGTCGTTCCCTTTGTTGAGATTTTTTTTTCCTTTGCGGGTATTGTCTTTCATTCGAATGTAACAGTTGTCGTTCCTTTTGTCATGATTGTTGTGTTCATTCGAAAGAAACAACTGTTGTTCCTTTTTGCGGTTTTTCTAGTTACTGTTCCTTTCCTTTGAAAGTCACAATGTTTTTTACCAACAGCATGTGCTCCTGATACATTTAGCCACTCCTTTGGGTATGAACTTCACTAACTAATTTTCAACAACATCACTTCTAATCATCATGGTAACAATTTGTCATTTTCTTTTTGAGTAATATCTAGTACACCTTATCAAATTGTTCATGGATTGATTTTTCCGAATTATCTTAATATTGTTCATAATCCTTAACCACCATAATTCATTTATTTCCCCTATATATATACATATAGTTGAATGATAATTTTCCTTCACATCATAATAAGGAGTCTAAGGAACATTTTTACTTGGAATTTTTACACTTATGACACCATCCCACACTCTTAAGGAGTGGATGAGTCTCCCTTAATAAAGCCTAAAAAAAGGGAAATATTAATTAAATATAAACAAAGAAAATAAACTTCTCCCCAAAAGGATAGGGGGTCTCATCATGAGACAACCTACCATGATCATAAGAGATTAATATAAGTGGAATTACCACTATGGCTACCACACCAGGGCAGTGGAATTTGGAATTTAGCATCAAAGGACAATAGGTCTCATCACGAGCCGACTTGTTCACTTTGTTACGATCTAGTGAGTGGCATTATTGCTATCTGGTCATCAAACCCGGATAGTGGCCTTTTCGGGAAAAGAATATTCAAACTATTTATTGAGGATATTGGCTCATCTATGGGTTAAAAGGAAACCTTGTCGAGGCTATGGACTCCTCCTAGCAGCAGTGGATCTGCCTATGGTATTGAAGTTTATCTTAAATATGCTAAGTTTTTTATTGTGTTCATAGACTTCCTTCCCTAAAAAAGAGGCTTTCATTCTGGTTATATTCAACACAAGGGAAAGTAACAAAGTTATGACACGTGGCATATTTATCAAACGTGAACAAATTAGACTACTCGAAATATTCTTCCTTAACATATTTGAACATTGGTATTTGAACTTGTACTTCTCACAAAAGGTGTGATTATTGTTCATGATTAACATTAAAGTGCTTTGAAATTGATTTATGTTTTTTCTCCCGGCGGTGACGGCGTAATAATTATCCCTCACTTGACTAACCACCATCATTACGCTCACACATATCGATGGTTGAGGTCGACCTTTTCATTTATCAGGGGGCAGATATTCCACATGATTATCGATAGACCATAATGATTACAATTAATGGGAAAATTTGTATTTCTATATACCATTGTTGTTCTGTAAATTTTACCATTTCTAGTAATTTTTCCTCATAGGCTGGTCTAACTAAGTTTGCAGTTGGGAATGATAGTTGTGCTGACTTGTTTATAGAAGACATGGGTGACCGAAGCATCTGTCGCGAGCCCACATTGCTACAATTAACTGACCAAGCAAGGGAAATTCTACACCATTTGGGATGGATGCAATACTTTAACATACTACAGGGATTCAACATAAATGTCGCGCTACCATTTTTCCAAAATTTATAGGGGGGAGTCTCAGTAATTCGAGGCATAGAGATACTAGTTACTGATTCCATTATAGATGAGGTAACAGACCTCCCAAACGAAGGAACACAGTGGACTAGGAAATACATAACACTCAAGGAGGTTGTGGAGTCCTTCGCAGAGCCAGGGGAAGAATTCGATAAAAAAGGGAAAGGCCTCAACCCCTCTTCTCTTAACGAACCATGGAGGGAGATAGAAGGAGTGGTACAGATATGTTTCACATGTGACAGGAGATACGGCGTTGTGAGACCTCGGCACCTCAAGCTGTTAGCAGCACTAAAAAAACAGTTAGTGATACATTTACCGTTCTTTTTTAATACCATGTTGCATGAAGTCACCGGAAGAACCCAAAAGGCCAAAGACCCTTCCAATGTAATTAGTCACCATTGGTTAGTAAAATTGATAGTAAGAAGGGCCATAAACCATACACAAATAACTTGGGGAGACTTAATTGAGCACGATAGGCCTCTACAAATTGAGCAGTGTGAAGTCCACCATGAAATTCCCCCACAGGGAATTGAGGCAGCCCGGACAGAAGGAGATAATGACCAAATTGAAATTTTAGTACCCCAACCTGAAATGGAAGAAGACCTCATTCAGTTGGTAGAAACTCAGAACATGCAGGCAGGAACATCAAAGAAGAAGAGATAGAGAACAAATTATGTTCCCGAAACCTCCACTATAAAAATAAGAAAGGGTAAAAAGACAACACTACCTGAAAGCACTCAGGAAACTGTATAAACAAAACAACCATCACATGAAACCCCTACAAAAAAACATGATGATTTCTTTAGAAGTTATGAAGAAGAGATGGCCCAAGTATTGGAAAATTTAGGGATATCTCTTACTAAAAATATAGACAAGTCTGGAGAACCCCAAGCTCCAACTTCTTCTCATTCAAACCTTGTCTTTGATCTTCCTGATATGGAGATTCCATCTCCTACAGGAACATAACAGCCAAAACCCTAGTTCGATGAGAACAATCCTTTAGAACAACTAGAGCACCCAGAAGATACAGGGAATCAATTACCAGTTGATCAAGGTGGGGAAAACCTTGAAATTCCCCTTAGACAAAAAGAGACAATAGGAAAAAGCAATAACAAAATCAGAAAATTAGAACATGAAAACAAGACATTGAGGAAAAGGTTTAAGAAAATAAAAGTATTAAAAAAAAAAGTTGGCACATTGAAAGAAACAATTAGACAACTTAAGAAATAGCTGGAACAAGCTGACAAAGCCCATGAGAAGAAGAAATTTAATAGGGCTAGAGTATAGGGAAGAAGCCCACTTCCCAGAAGGAAAATTCATACTAATTTTGTTGAAACACAAACAAAATTTCATGCTCCTTTGGAAAACGTTGAAATAGAAACCCAGATAGAGGCTCCAACAACAATAGAAACAATTGTTCAGACCGAAGAAGTATTTCACTCCCCTGAACAGGATGCCATTATTAAAATGTTGGAAGAAGAACTAGAACAATCCCAACAAACCCTAACTCAATGCACAAGTGAAATGGTAACAGTGTTAGAACATCAGAAAGTTGTCACACAACTCTGAGCCATGTCAACAACTGAGAATGAGACCTTTGTTGAGATCAACAAAGATAAAGAAAAGGTGAAGAAGGTACAGGTCCAGCTTGATGGAGCTTTGGAGCAAATTAAAGAAATTTTCTCTGTTTATTTTGATATTTTAGCTTGCAGGGCCCCTGCTACTAATTATGCCCTATTTTTACTAGAACGTTATTTGTTACTAAAAGTAAAAGCTATTAGGGAAGGCACACCTTCTGAGTTCACCATTGTTTCTAATTGTGTTTCATGTTTTAAATAGAAAGATGATGGAGTACAATACTTTTAGTGTGAACTATATCTTCACAACTTCATCCTAGGAGAAAACAAAAAAGAGAACCCCAATCCATTCACTGGGGATATCCAGTTTCAATCCTTCTTGTCTTTTGCCAAAAATGAAACCAGGTGGTCTTTTGCCAAAAATGAAACCAGGTGGGCTAAAGCACATAAGTTTTTCATGAAAAGGGAGAATGGACTAGAACTATGGATCAGAGGGGAACCTCCTAGATCCTTTGATACCATTATGCAACATAGAGCATTCATGAAGAGGGAGAAGGTTGTGGAATCTTTAGCCCCTATCCATAGACATGTTGTACATTCAGGGCTACAGTATTTTGGAGATATTAAAGAAGAATCCCTTTCTGCTTCCAAATTAAGATGGAATGTCTCTTCAAATAAAGTCAAGAATAGGGAACCATTTGGTTTCAGAAATTTTCAAGCAACTACTTTCAGGTTAGATAGGTATGCCAGAATGATCATGGAAGAAGGGCCTTCTTGGATTGGATGCAGGTACAGTCCTCCCATTACTTGGTATCCTCCAAAGGGTTATCAGAGTGATTATGAAATTTGTAATAAAATGGAAGATTTTTCTTTTGAAGAGCTTAAGGGTAAGCATGGGCTCTGAAGACCTAGAGAAGAGACCTCTCCGCCATTCAGTATCATTGTTTTGCATATAAACTCTCTTGTTGCATGAAGACATGCAAAAAGGTAAGTTGGGGGGTATGTTGAGTTGAGAAAAAGGTACAAATATTCTCCTTATCACTATGGTTTGTGATATATTATTTGTTGGCTTTTCTATTAATTTGAAGTAATTGGGAAAGAAAATGGTTAAAAAGTCTTTAGGAAATATTATTGAATGATATTAGATATTTTCTGAATTTTGGTTTGAATTTTTTTGATTTTATGCAGAAATGGACAATTGTTGTTAACTCAAGATAGTTAAGAAGATCATGAATATGCACATGCGATTGAAGATCAAAGAAAACAAGCACAAAATGGTTCTAAGGAAGATTGACTCTTCATCTTGCAATCTTCATAAATAGTAAAATCAATCTTGAGGATCTCTCGATCCTGAGGATAGCTTAATTTACTTATTTCATTGTAATATGTAAAGGATAGTAAACGATAGAGAGATACCGAGGAATTTAACCAAACATTCAGATCTCTTAATTGTTGACATTATGTACAACAATCCATTGTAAATGATTTATCAATCATGGAATTAATGAAAGATTCAAGCATTTTGATCATTTCTGCGTACTGAGTTTTTAGTAGAAGTATCTTCTGAAGACCATGGGCCCAATCAGAAGGATTTACTGTCTCACCTGTAATCGTATCAATCCTGCTATAGTTCAGTGATTTGAATTTATTTTCAATAGTTAAAATAGATTCGTTAATGTGTTGATTCTTTTATGAATTGGTTATGTTATTCATTTTTAGAGAATAGATGTTTCATTTAAAGATTATTGATTGTTGTTCCATTTCCAATTGTTGTTAATTTATTTCTTGTGAATTCCTTTCATTCACATTTGTTGTTCCTTTTGCATTCGTTGTTTCTTTTATCAAATTCACATTTGTTGTTCCTTTCGTTTAATTCTCATTTGTTGTTCCTTCTTAAATATGCAGTAGATCGTTGTTCCTTTCTAGTAGATTAATTAATCATTGAGATATTGATTCATTAAATGTTTTCATAGATTAAATTACTGTTTCTTAGATGAATGAATTCAGTAAATTGATTGATGCTTTGATTCATGGTGTGCTCAGATTACAATTATGTTGAGTGAGTTATTAGTTTTAGATTTGTTTTTAATGAATGCGTGAAGAACTTGATTTTTCAATAATTTAGATAGATCCAGATTTGATGTAGCTGAATTATCTACACGATTTAAACCTATACAACTATCTGCATAGACTTTGCTGACATTCTTGAAAGAAAAGATGAATCCTTAGTTGATAAATTAATGTCAGACTAAGGTTGTTTTTAGGACATATTTAGAGCCCAACACTCGTACACCAAGTTGAGGAGATTGAAAAGTGTGGACCTGTACACACAAGGTCAATGTGGATGGTTGAAAGTAACTTGAAACCATTGAAGGATTTGGTTAGACAAAGAGCACGTCCTGAGGGTTCTATTGTAGAGGGATATATGGTATATCAAACCATGGTTTATATTAATCAATATATTTCTAAAATAGCTGCAAGTATTAATGTGGATCACATTTGGGATGTCAACTCCATCAACAAATTTGAAGGGGAGCATCTATTGGGGAAAGTTAGAATGACGAAAGTGGCATGTAAGTAGATGGTGGGGATTTATAATACATTTGACTTTTTTTTTTTATGTATATCATACTTATTTAATTTTTAGTGTTCCTGCATAATCCGTTATTATGAAGGTATACCATGGTAGTTGATTATATGTGAATTGTTTTATTTTAATATAACTATTCGAGAGTGGGATGCAATACATTTTTGCATTGCAAACAATCTTGATTGGATGAAGGTATGGATTGAACGATGTATACAATCTTATAATGGTAGGTTATCATGGTATGGTGTGGCTACATTGGTCAAAGAAGATGAATGTAAAGGAGATACCAATCTTACACAGAGGGAAATTGATTTAGCATATGGTTTAAAAGATAAACATGCAAGCATATTCACCCATACTATTTCGTTTTGTTGAATATTATAACGATGTATATGGTGTGTTTTTTTTCTTATAAATTTACATAATTTCCATGTATAAATATGTTTATCAATTGATAATGCAATTTTTTACGTGTCTGACATATTTCAGCTGAAACACCATAGGGCTATGTGGTGCAATGGCTGCAAATTTCACATCAAAAAGTTGGATGAAAAGATGAAAACTTCTAATAGTAAGATAACTGCAGTATTTCAGGTTACTAATGTTTCCTCTAGAAGTGACAGACATACACAAGTCTCTAAAAATCAATACTATGGGTTTTTGGATGATACACTTCAGTGTGACTTTAAATCCTTCAAATTAGTTGTGTTCAACATGAAATGGTAAAGGTTACGAATGAATGAACGTGATCCTGATAGAATCGTTAATCAACATGTGAATGAATTTACCATGGTTAATATGAGGAATGTTGAGCCAGGATTAGATCCCTATGCTCTTCCAAGCCAATGCAAACATGTATTTTACTAAGAGGTTCCAGGTAGAGGGGGTTGGTCATATGTTGTTAGATATGATTCAAGAGGAAGGCCAGTAAAGTATAATGTAGCAGAAGAGGGTGATATTGAAGAAGAATATGATCTAGAGGAGAAATTAGTTCATGTGTCAAAAAAAGACTTCATATAAGTTAAAGGAAATGTTCTAGACAATGTTTTGGATGAAGAACTTGAAGAAGTCGAACCAAATGTAGGATACAATATTCCTGATGATGATGTAGATGATGATATGATTGGAAATGAAAACATTGATGATGATGTTGATATGGCCGATCATTTCAACATCAATTATGAACCAGATGATACAAATTTTGAGTTGGATGAAGAAAAAGATTAAGGATATCAAAATGTTGAAATGCATGAGGTATGTATTTATATGTTTTCAGTTGATTTTTTCTCTTTCATTTACCTTAAATTTTGGTTTTCTTAGTTTCTATGTTTGATTCTTACCATGTTTATTTCAAATATTTTATAGTAGATAAATTGGGTATTGGGGAATTGAGAGTGATGTGAGGGGGGGGGATATGAGCTTCCACCTTCACGCGGTTGGCCTTGTTCAATAAAGAATATATATTATTCTTGAAACCAAGAGAATCTCATTCAGGTTTATACCATCATCTTCAATTTTAACTTTGGTTCATCTAACAATTTTCAAGGTTTTCCATTAATTACCAATTAGTGTAAATTATTCTTTAATTTGACCTTGCACATAGTGACCCGTGAATGGGTCCAACATTGAAAATTTTCAGTTTGTGCTTGTATGCACTAAAATCTGACATGTTTATAGTATATTCATGCGTTGACACTATGAGAGGGTTTCAACACTCAAATATGACTCACACAAAGAATTCAACAATCAAAAGGCAAAAGTAGAACCTAACTGTCAAGGAGATGAAATTATCCATCATCATATTTGTCATCATCGTTATCATGATCATATTGCGACGAGGATGTTTCAATGAAAATGTTCAATGTTCCTATAGCATCTGCGTCATAAATTTCCAGTAAGAACAACTAGTGAAAGGGGACAACATTGAAGTTTTTCAAGAAATGCATCTCCAAGTCATGGAGATGGTATCAGGAGGAATTATAAATGTCTTAAGGCATACAAAATTCTTATTGGACTCCCAAACCATGCACAGGGACTAAAGCCATCACATAAGCCCTATAAATGAAATATTTGGCCTATGTCTACTCATGTTAATGGCACCATTACAAGGTTGTAATTAGTGGAAATTATTCTTTAATTTGACCCCGCGCAGAGTGACCTATGAATGGGGCCAACGTTGAAATTTTTTCAATTTATGCTTGTATGCACTGAAATTTGACATGGTTATAGTAGATGCATGCATTGACTGTATGGGAGGGTTTCAAGACTCAAATACGAATCACACAAAGAATTCGACAATAAAACGACAAAATTAGAACCTAACTATGAAGGAGATCAAATTACCCATCATCATATTTATCATCATCGTTATCATGATTGTATTATGACAAGGTTGTTATTAGTGGAAATTATTCTTTAATTTGACCCCATGTAGAGTTTCATGTGAAGGGGGCCAACGTTGATTTTTTTTTTTTCAGTTTGGGAAGTGGCCACTTGCCTCCTATGAGAAAGGGAAGGATGCCAAGGAAGAAGGGTCATTTGAATCCACCATGATTTTCTTAGGGATTTTTCCAACTATTGGATAATACAGACAAGGTGAGGGAGAAGAAGAAGGCATGAGATAACCAAGAGTTTTGAATCATCATATACATTTTTACCTACAAATTTAGATCTTTTATGTTATATCTAGCATTCGACATAAACATTCCTCCAAAAACTATTTGGAGGAGATGGGAATCCTTGATTCCCATGGCTAGTTTAGTCACTAATTCAACTAAGCCTCGCCAACTAGTAAAATATTTATCCCATCAGTAAGCTAGAGGATGTTGAAGTTAACTTTGTAGGAGTCAAAATAATGGTATATTTTGAAGCAACTAAAATCCTAGATCATAAAATATAACTATTAAACACTATTGGGAATTGAATGGGCCTTCAACAACAATGGTATTATAAATTTGAATAAATGAAACATGTCATTCAAAGTAGAGGGCATGTGGGTCATGTATCCCATTACACCCTACCGAGTCCCAATATATAATGAGTTAACTGAAGATCATATGAGTATGTTTGTGATAAACCGGATATATAATCTAACTACTAGGAAAAGACAATAGAAGAGATTGTAGCATTATTTAGGGAGTATGTTGACATATTCCCTATGAATTTCATTGAGATGAAATGAATGAAAGGAGAGTTAAGAGAAATGAAAATAGAACTAAAGTTGAGCAACAATCCTATTAGGAAAAGAACTTACACATTTAATTCTAGAATCAAACTAAAGGTAAAAGAAGAAACATGCCATATGTTGGCAACTAAGCTCATTTTTCTATAAGAGGAATTGGATTAGATTAGTCTAGTTGTGATTTAGTAAAAGAAGATAGGAATCAAAGCCACTTGTATCATGATGTGCTTACAACACCCTTTAGTTGTGAGGTACTATATCATGTTGTGGGAAAGGAGACACAGTACTTTATAGGTGGATTGTAAAGGTATATTTAGTCATACTTTTCCAATGAATACAAAAATAAGATGAACAATGCCCCCATTGTGTTCTCTCATATTTTCCTTGTAACATTTTGGAAATACTTACATAAATTTTTGGAGCTATACTTAGATGAATGGAAAATGTACAACCTATTAAAGTATCTTGTTGCAATGATAGTGGTTTCCTAGGGCATGTATTTTAATCTCAAAATAATGACCAAATGTATTGGTGAAGGATATACTAGGTGAGCATCACATGTATTCCATGTGCATGCCGCCTCAACAATAATCAATGAATTATTTGTTTTTCACTTAATTTGACCCCGCACAGAGTGACCTGTGAATGGGGCCAATGTTGAATTTTTTTTAGTTTGTGCTTGTATGCACTGAATTTTGACATGGTTATAGTAGATGCATTTGACAATAAATTGACATGTGCAGGTCAAAGTGAACCAAACTAGTGACCAAGGGATAGATACTATGGGAAAGAAGGCACATAAATATACCACATAAGAGTTAACCATCCTAAAGAGGTCCCACCTTTAGGCTAAGGTGATGATGAATCCATGAAGGTGGTACATCACGTTATAGAACTTCTTAATAGTATTGTATCATCATCAAGGGGTCAAGTATGAATGAAACATAGAGTGAACTGAAAAATGCACCTCCTATTGGTTAGGAATATGTGAGTATCAATGAATTTTGAATATCATACATTACAAATATAGCTATACCTTATGTCCATYATTCAACACTCTTATTAATAATCATCTCAAACTGTTGTTTTTCACATAAAGTAATGTTTCCACATCTCCATGCATGCTTCACTAAGGTAATATTTGAAATCCTCAAGGATTAATTACACACACACACACACACACACATTTCATCACATATACTTTCTTCCAAGTTTAAGGAACTTTTTGTGCCCTAGGGGTCATCCACATTGACATTTTTTTAATTAAATCAAGACTAAAGGCTCTATCCTACTAATGTTTTAGATAAATATGAAGTACCTTTTCATAAATTTAATCATCAGGTTATATTCTCCTCTAAATTATATTTCTAACACCTATACTCTTTATCATTTTTTATCATGTCTAGAAGTTATCATCTCGCCATGTCTAGAAGTTACAATTACCATGAAGCTAGACCAATCATAATGGTTTCCTAGAGCATGTATTTTAACCTCAAAATAATGACCAAGTGGATGGGTGAAGGATAGATGAAATGTTGAATCTCACAAAAATGAAGATCCTTCAAAACAACTCGTTATATATGTTGTATAACATATATAACATATATGTTATATAAAATATAGGTTCTATATGTTATATAACATATATAACTGTGAATATGTTATAACATATTCATTTAAACAAGTAACCCACAGTGAGTTGTAAGAGACCTCGCAAAAGAGACCCCCAACAGTAAACCCTTGACAACAGTGTGCGACGATTAGTAAAAGACCGCGTGACAGAGACCCCTGATAGAAAACCATTGAAAGTAGCGGGAACCCTAGACCAAGCGGATGAGAGACATAGTGACCCCACCAAGGAGCCACAAAGATAGACCGACCAGAGAAACAACGCGACAGAGATAGATCAAGAGCCCGCCTAAATGAAACATGGTGTCCAAATCGGTAAAAAATTCATTTGTTGAGACTTGATTTCCCAAAAATGAATGATTCTTGTAGTTCTTTCTTGCTCTATTTTATTTGTATTTCCTCCTTTCTCTCTTTCCATGAGACATTTTTGTTTTAACTTGTGATTGAGGAAGGGAACGACCATGAGCCACATGATTCCCACATGAAAGAGACTGACCCTGCAAACACAATCAATATCTCAACCAAACAACCATTACCCAAAGTTTTGGAATCACTAATTTCCATAATTTCATCACTCCCTTGTAAATCAAGACCTTCTATAGTAAATGGTTTCATATCCAAGTGGACTGGGAACTCAAATCAGTCCTTCAACTTCAGTAGTTGCATGGTCTCATAATCTATGTTAAAATGCTTCATGTGAATTACTAGTGTATTTGGTAAGTATTTTATACATGTTCATTTTAAATCATCAACCTTCTTGTTACATTTCTCACAATAGTATGCATTTTCACCCTCAAGTAAAACCCCTTGGAAAAATGATTTAAGTGATGTAAGGTTGAGATGAGTAGAATAAGAGTAGAAGTGATGATGTAAGGTTGAGATGAGCAGAATTGATTCCCCTTCAATGATCAGGTTACAAATGCCATGTTCTTTGGCTATTTTCATACCTACTATCAACACCATCAACTCTTCCCCATTGTTAGAATTATTACCCCACCTAATGGAAAATATAGTTTGAATATCCCATGTCAAGTTTATAAACACCCCACCTACACCTGAGGGCCCATGATTTCCTTTTGAGGCTCCATCCAAATGCAACATGATATGTGAATTTTGTGGTGGGTCCTAAGTCTCTTTCAATTTTACACTGGCTAGTATATTGGGAAAAGAAGGATGTCCTTGAAGAGAATCTAGTTTCCAAGAATTGAAAATTGCCTTTTCATCCTGATGCAGCTCATGGAACTATACAAATTATAACACCTATAGGACTATGCTCTGCTTTTAGAATGCACAAAGGAACTGATATTCAAACACACAACAAAGAATTCATTTACTGTTGTTAAGACTGAAATAGAAGAATTTAATTACAACCACAAGAACACAAACATGTTGTGAATCCTTTATTTTATTATTGATTTCAAAATTTCCTTCATTACAATGTAATCGATACATACATCTTTTATCACTAGAATAGAACTGATTTACTGTGTTTTTCTTCTACATATTACATTGTCTTTTCTCGATCTAGTTCTTGATGATTGTCTTAGTCACTTCAAATTGACCTGAGAGAAACCTTCCTTTCTTCTAGCTCAAATGAACCCTGAAATCTTTCTTCCTCCTCTTTTCATGTTTTTTTTTGTTAGTTGATTTGTTTCCCCTTCCCATTGGGAAGATGAATAGTCATGAGTGTTCACTTCCCATCCATTTTCCAATTCAGTTTCATTTCCTCTTCCTTCACCAATGATTTCCAATTGGCACATAATATTCATGAGCTACGTCGACTGAATTGGAATTGGCACGTTGAGTAGCAGCATAAAAATTCTAGCACAAATCCTGTAGCATGGAGTTGCAGAATAGGATTTTCAGCGAGTTGCACCACCAATCCTGTAGTGTGGAGTTGCAATATAGGATTTGCAACACAAATCTTGTAGCATGGAGTTGAAGTGAGTTGCAACACTGTCAATTATAACAAGGAGTAACATCACGAGCTTACAAGTAGAGTTGCAACGATCCTTATTCGTCCTAAATTAACTTGTACATAATTGAAATGTTTTTGGGTGATGTGGATAGCCTAGAACCAAATATCCTCCTATATCACATCCCTAGGAGGATCCCAATCCCCTTTTATCTAGGTTGTTGTTGCAACTGATTCCATGATATTGGAACAAACTGTTTCCCAAACCACCATCATTGATTGTTGCTTGTGTTTAAAAATTATTCTATTTTTTTCCTTTCAGATATTCCAGAGGATAAATCCCAGGAGAATGTTCCAAACTCTTTTGAGGGTGGGGTTATGATAGGGGTTGAGTTACCATCTTTCCAGAGTCATGATAATATCCTCTCTATCTCTATATGACTAAAAAATGTGGCTCCTAAATCCTGAAGGATTGCAATTTCTTTGCAAGTGGAAAAGAGGTGGTCTATTATCTCCTCATATACTCTGCATATCATACATATTGATGGTCCTATATATACTCTCCTCAAAAGTATGTACCAAGTCAAGCTATTTTTGTTGGTGACCAATTATATAAAAGTAGAATTTTTTCTCCATATATCTGGATTCCAGATCTTTCTCTATACCTATTTCTTTTCTTCAGATATTGTCCCCCCTTCCAGTCTGTATGATTCCTTTATTTTGAAGTTTCCATCCCCTATTTTCCCCCATCAAATGATGTCTAGGCCATTCTAGATTTTGATATCCCTAGCTTGCAACTCTTTCTCCATTTTCTCCATCTTCCTAAATGATTGACCATCTATTGAGACTCTTACATTTTCTATCAACCCAATCAAACCTCTCCACCTTCTCTTTTCAATATTGGAAAACATGTTTCCAACCCCTCTAAAGCATTACATTTCTGATATGTTGCAAGGATTCACTTATGCTCATCTCAATGTTGGGTAATAGTGCATTGGTAATTATAAATATGGTGTTCAACCTTTTAATAAGTGATCCTATATGATCCTTAAATATAAATGTATTCCTCCTTAAGCATAATTACTTTCATTTGTAGTGCAAGTTTCACCATGGAGTCTTAGATGTGTCGGATCCATTGGTGAGAAGTGAGGATTTTTTTTCATATATTAAAGTAGTTTGAATGTTGATTTTACCTCAAGAGCGTAAAACAAACTCCCTTTGATGTCGTAGAATATGCTTCAAGGTTGTGGCTTGTAAATTCCATGGTACTTTCACAAGTATGGTTATGCCAACAACATGGTCACATGCATGACATCACCAATGATTTGTTCCTTACCAGGTGAATGATTTAATGTTTTGTTCTTCTGCATATTACATTGTCTTTTCTTGATCTCATTCTTGGTGGTTGTCTCAGTCACTTCAAATTGAACTGAGAGAAACCTTTACTTTCTTCTAGCTCGAATGAACCCCAACATGTTTCTCCCTCCTCTTTTTATGTTGTTTATGTCAGTTGATTTTCTTCCCTTCCTATTGGGAAGATGAATAGTCATGATTGTTCATTTCCCAACCATTTTCCAATTCAATTTTGTTTCCTATTCCTTCACCAATTATTTCCACTTGACACTTAATCTTCATGAGCTACGTGGACTGAATTTGGAACCAACACATTGAGTAGAAGCATAAAAAATCCATCACAAATCCTATAGTGTGGAGTTGTAGCATATGATTTGCAGCAAGTTGCAACACCAATCATGTAGTGTGGAGTTGTAGTGAGTTGGAACAAAAATAATGTAGCATGGAGTTGCAACATAGGAGTTTCAACACTGTCAATTATAACAAGGAGTAATAGCATAAGTTGTCGAGTAGAGTTGCAGCCATCCTTATTCGTCCTAAATTAACTTGTACAGAATTGAAATGTTTTTGGGTGATGCATATTTCCTAGAACCAAAGATGCTCCTGCATCACATCCCAAGAAGGATCCCCATCCCATTCTATCTAGGTTGTTGTTGCAACGGATTCCCTATATTAGAACAAATTGTTTCCCAAACCACCATTATTGATTGCGTGATTATCTCGGGTGCATGATTATCATAGTATATCATAGGTGGAGTACCCAAGGAACAAGTTGTAAGTATTTAGGTAATTGTACCTATAATTGATGTAAAAACCAATTAGGAGGAACCCTGGTCCTATACAATGCCTTCCTTCATATTTGATTAAGGATATTTCGACAATTAAGAATATTTTAAACTTATGACATAGTTACTATCATTCCTTCTCACTAAAATGATAGCACCACTTACATCCTTTCTTCTATTTTCATTGAGGAATATTGTTGGACATAATTACAAGAGTTTGGACTAAAGAGAGCATAAGAGAAATGAACCCCAAGGAGAATGGATTTGAAGATGTTTCATCATTAAAAATAATGGATCTATTGATGTAATATTTTCTTCTTGTGATGGAATGATTCTCATTCATCCCCTCCCCCACCATTATTTATTGTATTGATTTGATGTTGATTTTCGTGCATTTATTTTGCATCAAATCATTAAATAGATTAGTAGGGTTTTTATCTTATTTAAGTGAGTTGGATCTATGATTTTGTTGTTGTAGTGTAATGAACATGTTTTTCTTTTCTTATGTGCATGTTAACTTGGATTTTTCTTCCTCCTAATCTATTTCCTCCATGTCAATAATGCTTGGAATACTCTTCAACATGAGCACCTTATAAGTTCATTTATTTCCCTTTCTCCAAAAACCTAATTTAGATTATCTATTGATTTCTCTACTTGATAAAATAAAACTTCTATTCTTTTATTGTTTATCACTAATATCATAATATGACAATTGGGAAAAATTAGTACTCGCCATACCAAAATTTCTATCGATGGAATGGTGACTCCTCTAGGGAGGAGCTTCAACTATTTTTTATCTCTTCCTTAGATTGTCTTTAGGGATATCTTGATTTGATTTATTTTTTGGTTTTTTGTTAGTAGCCCTTATTTATATAATATCCATGGTAGCTAAACTCTTGTACTGTGTTCCCTAAAATTTAGTTTATATTTTTCTTTAGTTTCTCTCGAGTGCATGATTATCTTCGCCATATTTTCATGGGTTGTACTTAATATGAGAAAACCCATATTTTTGTGCTCAATTCCCGAGGAAACTTCCATAGTCTTCTTCCCGAGAACCACACTCATTTTCTTGTTTCCAAATTGTGCATGTTTTATGGAGGTTATTGATGTTGTATGGAGGTTATACATGGTGGGGATAGTGATGGAAATGACTGGTGGAATGTTGTGGAGTGAATATAAATACAATTTGGTATTGTTGATGGTGTCCTTGCATTTGTTGCAACAATGAATAACCTGTTTGAAAAATGGAACTTCTTGTTGTTGTTGTAATAGTTTACTATTTCCCTAAAAAATAAAAAAAACACTATATAGTATTATAGGTTCAATATTATTACATCATAGAGTTGTTTATATCACTTGTAATTTGTACTATTATGTTCTCGTGGTTTCCTAAATATGTTTTATCACAACCCTTATGACACTCGCTAACAATATCTCTCATTTGATGGACTGTTATAGGACGTACAACCAAACATGTATTTTTCAGATCCATCTTCGTCGAGTGAGGGAAGTTCAGGTAGAATAGAGGAAAGTGAGACATCTAGTAGGTCTAATAGGCGGAGATCAACTAGAGGTGAGAATATCAGGATAAAATTCCAAAGACGCATGGAATTTTTTCTTGCTAAAGGGGGGTCATGTTCTTATGATGATGAGAGCATAGAGGACATCGAGGTTCCCTTGAGGTACAAAAATCTACTAAAACGATGGGTACCCAAGAATATTCCTCAAATAAACATGAATTTTTGTGTCAGCGAAAGGATATACTGCATTGATCCATCACCATTACATGGTTTGGGGTTATTTTCCATGGATGGAATAAAGGTCCGTTACGATGGAATAACTAAATTGTTGGAGTATGTGGGACCCTTTTACATCTAAAAATATTTGATACAGCTAGTCCAATATACAAAAAGTATGGGAAGATATGGTGTGGCTGCAAATTATATACTGCTAAAAGATAATGTTCAAAATAAAGGAGCATATTTGTATATTAATGGAAGGCCAAAAGAAACGGGGAATATTGCAGGGTTTATAAACAATACATGACTCACGACCACAAATAAGCAACCCAATTGCGTATTTGATGGGTGTGAAGGAAACCGTGTCTTTGTATGTGCAAAAAAATCAATAGTTGTAGGGGTAGAGTTGTTGATTGATTACAATTTGAATCGAGTAGATACAAACATTGCTATTATGATGGAGGTATGTATACTATTTAAGGAAGCATATTTGGATGTAAATATTTTGATGTTATGTTTTTTATAAGTAAATATTTTGATGTGATGTTTTTTACAAGTATATATTTTGATGTTATTTTTTTTACAAGTAAATCATCCACTAAAATAAGATAGATACAGATAGACAATTAAAACAATACCAATTTCACCTGTCAGGATTATGACAATATTTCTAGGCACCATGTTATTATGTCTTTTCTCTGAATCCATTTGCTCAACAAAACCATTTTTTATATTTTTTTCCCATGCCTATTCAAGAACTAACTTTATTTCGCACATATATGATTTTCTTCAATTTTTTCTAATTCTTATATTGGCATTGCTTTGTTGGAAACACCATTGTCCTAGGGTAATAGGGGAAAGGAAATGGACTTAGAGAAGTCCACAGATCATACAGAGGAATATCTTATTGATGAAAAAATTTATTCCTCCACCAACCTAGTCCAAACAATAAGGAATCTTGTGAGAAAATCGAACATCGAACTTGCTTCTTTGATTCAGATTCATCAAGAGAAATGAGATATAAAGGAAAGAATTAAAGCCTTGATGGAAAAAATTCAACGTTATGGGATAAACAATATATTTATTTATCCCATTTAATTATTTTATATTTTAATTTTATACTCTTACAAGTCCATTATAAAAACTTTTTATTTTTACAAGAGTTTTTGCAAGATTTTGATCCCCAGGATGTGCCTATGGAGGTCGGTGTTGGTACCAACATTGTTTCTCCACTAGCATGGCATCATATTAGCATTACAGTCACTGATACTAATGCAACCCCTAGGGACGATGCCGATACTACACCTGAACCTGACGAGCACATGTTAGAATGTGCATGGGATGATGTGGATGCAGAGCATGGATTTGCACATTTTGAAGCATGCTTTCTTGGATATTCTCATGTCACTAGCATAGGAACACTACCAGTTTCATTTTTTGTAAATGATGAGCTCATCCCAATGAAAATAGAAAAGATTCCAGGTATTTAACATGTTCTTTAATTATTATGTATAATCTAATTGAAATTTACATTAAATGTATGATTTTTTTAAACTAATGATAATATCTTTTTGTCGGAAATGACACATTTTATAAATGCATGAATTACCTGACCCTGTATATCTTTGGGCCCACCATACACATAAGGTGGAATTACCAAAGTTCCTAGTTAAAACATGAGCTCATAAACAAGTTGGTTGTCCTATTCAGTGAGGGCTCCTTCAACAAATATGGAGTCTCCTCAAAAGCATGCACATATTTAAAATACATGTGGGACCAATATAGGGTTACTAAAAAAAATAACCCTAAGTATGATCTTCCTCCAATCATTCCTAGAAGGGAGTGGAAGGGCCTACAAGAAGATGCAAAGGAGAAGATGCTCTGAAAATAAGGAAAGACACCACTCGGTTCAGGAAGGTATGCGACACTTCTAATAATGTAATTATGATGCTTTACTGTCATTGAAACATCAAATTATGTATTTGAAAATTTTCAATACAAGCTCCTAGACACATCCAAATCCACCAAGGATAGAATATAAAAACACGGGCAACACAAACTTGGCCTGAGTGGTTACTCGAAACTGGCCCTACAAATTGTAAGTATAAAAAAATCAATTGCATCCAAATAATATATTGTTAAGAATTTTAATTTAATTTCACACAAGAAGAAAAATTCATGTTGTTATGCAAATTTGCAGGGCTTGGAGTTAAAAGAAGCTCCAACACAGGAATACCTCAATATTTATTTCAAGAACGACTTTCAAGTTATGGTTGAACGCAAAAAAATCTTGGGGGAAACACAACCTTCTGGCACTCAAACCGACACAAGGGTAAATAAAATCAATGAACATTATTTATAAGTAATTACTTGTACAGTCTATTTCCGGCCATAAAGTAATGTGTTTTCTTGTTTTAAGAAAGAAACCAACGAAGAAACAAGTGTCCCCACTAGCAGAACACAACATAGTGACAATAGAGTGCCACCCAATGAAGGTGGTGTGCAACTCGGTATTGGAGATATTTCATGTGCTATAAAAAATGTAGTATGGATTACAATTAAAAATATTTAATTGCAAATGGTGTATTAATTATAACCTTTCTTGTTTCAACTCTAGAGCATCTAGAGGATGAGGCTATACAAGACGAGAAACATATGGCCGCATCCAAAAATACTTTTCTTTCCTCAGCCACTCAAGCAAGTAAAGAACACTCTAATGCTCTTTTTATTAATGAAATACTTGTAATAATAATAACAAAAAATGCCAATTTAACATTTATTTCTTATTGCAGCTGATGATTTGTGTCCCCCCTTGCAGTAGCCTCGACGTCATGAGTACACGACAAAGTCGTCAATAAAACATGCATAGGACATAACAACTAAAGGGGAAGAAGGAACCGATGAGCTACTTTCTGAATTCATTTCAAATATAAAGAAACCGAAAAATAAATGATTGTACTTAGAAACATCATGTACCATATTGTGAAAATATATTTTTGATGATAAAAATTTTTGAGATGAATTATTTTGTGTCTATGATTAATGAATGAATGAATGAATATTATATGTTAATGAATGATTGATATATGTTTCTTTATGAATTCGTTGTTTTGCTAGTGATCATTATGCATGAATCTTAATGTGTTGCTTTCAACTATTTTCTAGTAGATAGATTGGGTACTGGAGAATTGAGAGTGATGTGAGGGGAGGGGGGGGTAGGGGGTGGCCATAAGAGATTACACCTTCATGTGGTTGGCCATGTTTAGTAGAGAATAAATTAGGATTTGGATAATATTGGAGAAAACCTCCATCGATCCAACAAAGAAACAACAAAGTTAGTGTTGACTTCGTTGTTGCTCCATCAAATCGAGGGAGGTTTGCTCCAAGATTGGACTAATCTGATAAATTATTCTCGAAACCAAGAGGAGCTCATTTAGGTATTCATGCACTCAAGTCTTTTTAATTATTATTTAGTCATAAAAATGTTTATTAATTTATTTTAATATTTTGGTGATTCTTTAAGTGTTGGTTAAATTATTAGAATAACTACTGGAGAAGGTATATTGGAGAAACTTTAAACGAATATCATATGAGGACAACCATCGGATATATAGGTATTTGAGTTGTTATTTCATTTCTAATTGCAATTGATTTGTATGATTGACATGATGATTTATATTGTGTTGTTGTTACCTTGATTTTGGCAGTGGTTTCTTTCTATGTGATTTGTAAGGCCTTAGGTAGGTGTGGGAGAACCTCCTCGAAACACGTGGATGGCTCTTATCGTACCTCCATTGCAACTTAATAAACTTTTTCTTAAATATGTCATGTATTCAATCTTGTTTCTTTAACTTAACTAGTGAAATAGTTCTCTACTCCATTTGGTTAGATAAAAATGTGGTGGTTTTCGTTCCTTGTTTTCTCCATTCAATCTAATTTTTTGTAGCCTATTTGACTTGTATCTGCAACACTTCTCTTTATATTTCCCATTGTATTGTTTGTTCCTTGAGATATAGATTATGAATCCATATTTTTTTCATGCAATCCTACTTCTCCTTAACTATTACTTTCATATTTGTTTATGATTCTATAATGATCTTAGAAAGTGAGGGTAGATCTATCTTCCACAAGTCAATGACAAGTTGTAGTTAGACCTCATCTCCCTCTTCAACTTATTCCACCATAAGAATTGATTCTAGTATATTGAATGAGTCCACTCTTCCACTCCATTATCTTGAATTCTCTATTGTAGAATATTTTTGTTAGATCTAAACACCGAACTCAAATCTAGAACTAGTTGCATGCATTGTGACTAGTGGGCTACAATTTATGTTGTCATATCTGACTCTATCTATGTTGCTACTAGCTCAGATGCCTCTTTGGCTTTAACCTCTGCTACTAAATAGACTACTTTGTCCACCATGACAACTAGATCTCCCATATATAAACTGGGCAATGTAAGCTTCAAGTACTTTTTGAAGCTACTTACTCGGTTCTGGACCAGGCTCTTAATAATTTAGTAACTCGTCCTAGATCTCTGATCTCGCCTTGCAATAGCAGTAGTTTTATCCACCCAGCTGAGGAACCTGGCACCATAACATCTTAATATTTTTTCACCAGTTTTTTCATGATCCAACCATGGGCACGCCGCATCATCCCAATTTTTACATGGACTTTGAATCACTAGTTTTGTGAACCATTTAACTCAGCTCTACCCGGAAAGAACCTGAGATATCTTTGTTCACCAATTCTCATCACCCATTGTAGCTTTATTGACCCTGTGTTTTAGACCTAGCTCCACCCACACCTCATTCTACTTCATTTATGCATCCGGTGAACCAAGTACTCGTTGGCTGTAGCTAGCTGTCTCTAGCCGACATAGAGAGGAAAGGGCACAAAAAGGATCTAGCCAAGGGGAGCAATGCTATTGAGTCAGATTAACATATTGGGATGTTTGAATCAATAGTAGGAGCGGTGCTAAGGAGTAGCTTCCCCAGCAATAAGTAGATTATTTATTCACCAAGCTTAGTAGCACTCCTCCTAGATCTCAACCATGGATCACTTTCTTTTCTCCGGTTTTGAGCATAACAAGGAGTACCGAGAAGGAGGGGGGGAACTATCGATTATTGTCTCACCCTTATTTATCCACGCATTTCTATCCGGCCACCCCAACTATATTTGTTCACCAGTTTAACTCACTGGTCTCTGAAATAGCTTTATCCATCGGGAACACCCATAGTTTTATTTCTAAGTCCACTTCGTTCAGATCAAAACCCCAATCATAGTAGGGCTATACACTACAATTGACATGAGTTGTGACAATGAGTTGATAGTCATCATAGGAGGGGTAGTATTGGAAATTGATAGAGGGACTTCCTTTCTTATTAACTCCAAATGGAGTGGTAGGAAATACTCTACTAATATAAGTTCCATATGAAGGTGAAAAAACTTGTTGATTATATCCTCTTCCTCCTCGCCTAAGATGGTTACCCATCCAAATTAATATCCCAAAGATTCCACCATTTCCTTTTCCCTTTCCACTAACATCAATTCCTTGTGGATGTTCATCTATCCTATTGAGTATGGAGTCCTAGATTTTATTTTTATCTATAATGGTGGTAACATCTTATCTTGAATGTCCTCAATTCTCAACCCTCCATAGCTTGTGTCCCCAATAGTTGAACACAATAGTTGAACACCTAGTGGTTCTACCCAATGTGAGAATGCATTAATGAGTATAAAAAAACTCCACAAATGGAAGTCCTAGTTCATGTACTATGCATCTAATACATTATGTAATACCTCATTAGTGACATACCTCACCTAGTTCAACTTTGTGCTATTTGCATAGTTTTCAGCCACATGGGTGGCCTATTTTGTACACTCACCCTTTCCTTAGGTCCAAAATACCTTTGTAGACAAACATTGTACTACCATGCTAACTATATAGTGGTTAATGGAGGTTACATCATAGCCCTGGTTCTTGGATTTCATGCCATATGTCAAGTATAGGTCCATTTTTTCTTCTGCGATAGCTCCATCTTTGTACACTATAATGTGAACCATGAACATGTCAGTGGTATCCTACCTATCCCTCCCTCCCTCTATACCCCC
>ML789028.1:200255-222634 GCA_009831015.1 Picea engelmannii
TCTCTCTCTCTCTCTCTCTCTCTTAAAGTTATATAGAGTGACAACATCTAAAAAGGGAAACTCTGTAATCCACATTCCTCATTTTCTAATGCAATGCTATAATTTAAAGGAAAAATGCATTCATTTATTGTGGCACACTCATTATGATCTATATTGTCCATTATCAAAACACATAAGGTGTTATTAATAGTTACCTCACATTATATATTCTCTAGGCAAATACTTTAGACATGTCTTAGAATAGGTTTATTCTAAATTCTTGTAAGGAATTTTTCGTCTGCTTTACAATGCCTACAAAAAATTTGAAGAAAACATTACATGGATTGGTGCTTTCCTTCTTGTTTATATTCTCTCATAAGAGAAAAAGGTTGTAACACATATCCTTAGCCAAATATTGTATTTTAGCCATCTTAGAGTCTAATTAATTAGTTTCATATTGAATATTTTCATCAAGATTCATGGATAGAGGCAAATACATATGATACATTTGCAAGTACTTTTCTATCTGTTGAGATTCTTCGTAGGCTAACACTAAATATTTTTTATTCTTAATGAAGTGGACTATTTTCGTGATGAGGGAATTTAAATACCACTCACATGTTACCTCTATTGAAGGCCTATGATTTTCATGTAGTTGATAATACATACAATGAAGTATTGTATTAAAGTCCCAAATAGGTTCATCATCTTCTTCGTGCATACTGTTGAGCTCTTGATACACCTTATCTATTTGATAATTGTCATAAGCATCCTCATAAACTTCCTTGAAATGCTTCCAATAGTGAATTTACTGGATGATAAGTAATAATACCAATCTTGGAATTTTCCTTCAAAGGTGAAGGGAAATAATGTGTTTACACCATTCTCTTCAATAATGTTTAGTAAGTGAAGTATATTTTCATAAATAGAAATATTTTCTAATGCAATTATGTCACCTTCACCATTGAAATTTGACAATAAATTTACTACCTTTGTTGGGAGGTCATGCAAATGTCCTTGTAGGTACAAAGAAATGTTGTCCTCCCACACAATAATTTAGGGTAAATCCATGAGCTCTGAGTGACAAACTTTAAAAGAATGGATATACATGGGTTGGCTTGCCATTCTTCCTCATTCTAGTGCCAAAATGTTAATGCAAGAAAATGATCCTCATCAACCACAAATGATTACTTGACATAAGGGCCCAATTAGATGTTTCTCCATTCAAATTCCAATCCCTACAATTATGACCCAACTTTCTTATGTAAGGTAAGTTATTATATTATTATATCCATCTAATCTAACCTAAAGTAACTAATGTAAATTGCATAAATGAGAATGAAGATGGGGTGAAAGTGGGGAATGGGAAACTATCACAATATGCTAAAATGAAATATGCAAATAACAAAATCCTAATTAAAGGATTAAAATAACAATATATAGAAATGAAATTAATAGTAAGTAGAATAGTCCAACTCTGTTATAAAAATTGAACCTGAATTAGACCCTTCCAACTTCCTCCTAAAGTGAAATGATTTGATTGCTAAGAACAGATCCCTATCACAAAACTAGTTAGTAACCACATTGAAATGGAACATGATTAGACATGATATGATACAAATAATAGTTTATATAATGTACATGCATAATCACATATTTTGAGCAACCGATAATAGTCCCAAGTCACCAAGAAGTTCCTTATTTCCTATTAGGTGTTAGCAAGAATAAGTTAAATGAGAGTAAATATGATAACACTAGAATACTCTACAAGTTATATGCTCACACCCATAAGCACAAAGAGAACTAGGAAAGGAGAGAACAGTCCCACGACCAAACATAACTCTACATGAGTATAAATAAACTAGTTAATTTCAATCTCTTTAACAACATAAGAAGATAGCTTACAATGCATAAAATATAACCTTTTACCTAAATGAAAAGTCTTTATAAGTTTATTTTGTGACTCTTGGCCTTCCATCTTCTTGATTATTAAACTACCATAGATGAAGCTTGATCTACCTTAGATAACGCTTGATCTACCCTAGCCGACCTTGGAGCTTCTAGTTCTTAAGTCAATACAAAATTTCATCTTTTTCTCACTTTAACTATTCAAACTAGTTGCCTGAACCATCTTTTCATAAATTTAGGAAATTATAACATCACTCACCCAAGTGAGGCTTTATCCAAAAAACAAAACTCAACGCAATGATATACATTCCTATCACTTAAAGATGCCCACTTCCTCATTCTTGTTCTCATAGTTCCAACACTTTCATTTTGAGAATTCATTGCCTTTGTATTTGGATGAAAATTGTGTTATCGTTGCATATGTTACTTGGCTGGAAGCATTATTAATCATCCTCTTCACTTCATTCCCTTTCAAGTAGGGAGATTTCTTGATAAATGGGCATTTTCTCGTGCTAGGAAATATGTTAGGATCCTAATAACCAAGAATGAATATAATATCCAAAATTAACATTATTTCATTTATGCATGTCTATTAGACTAACATTTTCAGGAACATGATCATCATTTCATTGTTTTATAGAAGAAAGGTTTATGTCAAACTAATTCTCTAAAAATTATGACAGAGCTTTTAGTACTTGTTCCAGTCAACTTAGGACATTTACCCATTTTTGTATATAAAATATTCTCAATATGGTACAATTTCAAGGATGAGATTGGTTTATTTATAGAAGTTTAAAGGATCAAAATCTACTTAGAGGATAATAGAGTTTACATAATGACAAGACAAGAATTATATACAACATTTATTAGCATAGATCATTCCCTTGTATGAAACAATTGCCAATCTCTTTGGTAGAAAAGTGTCATTACTTCTCAGTCATTGACATTGTGGCTTAGCAATTGCAGTACCTAGATAGTTAGAATTTAAAAATTCAATATGGAACCTAGGAAAGAACCAATGTACTTTTAGAAAAGAAAATCTATAGAGAATGAGAATCATACTCATCAAGATATATATTTATTATTATGAGTTGATGTGCATAGTAAGATGAATAATTTAGATACTCATGCCATTTATTTGCGATAGTTGGTAAAGGAAAACAATTATTCTTTTCTAGTAGAGGAATTATGACTAGATTGTTGATATTTTTACTAAACTAGTAGTAGACGCTCAAATTATGAAACTTTAGGAAATGTTTATAATTTAGGGAGTTATCCTTACAAGGGGGTGTGCAAATATAATTCCACCTCTTGAATATTGAAATATTTGTGTTGATGAGGGGGTGTTTAAATAACAAAATAATCCCATTTCTATATCTCCTTGAGATGGTCAGTCAACAATTGAAGGTCAAGTGATAGGTTAATCCTCTTGCATTTTTTTCCAAAGAACTGTTAAGTTTCTCTTCTAAAAAATCATTTTTTTGAAGATGTACGTGTCCTGCACCACTACTGCACGTGTACATATGCGTGTTGCACCACTACAACTCACGTACATACGCATGTTGCACCACTACAACCTGCGTATACTTGCAAAAGTTGCAAAAAATAAAAATTTCCAAGGAATTCATTGAGATTACGGGCTATCGGGTAGTTTCCCAACTAATCCACCTACTATAGCCTGCCACCCAACCAAATAACCATCATTTACCCATATAAAAGGAGTTGTTGGGGTCTCATTTTACATATAGACATAAGAATAGTGAAACTCTTCCTGTTTCACATCCCCTCTTTGCCCAAGTTATTGCAGCCCTTTTGTGAGAATTGCCTCTGCATTTTCCCCATTAACCCTTCTTCCTCCATCAGAACCCATTGAGTTCCCAAGAAGAGATCAAAAGATTGAGAGGAGAAGCCATACGAAGGTGCACTTGGAGCTTGGTGAAGAGGAGCTCGGACCAGGTTCGTGGAGCAATAGTTGGCTTTGATTGTAAAGGTATAATCATTGAGTTATTAACAAAAAAATTACTTTTCCTATCCAAAACCATGGTGTACTGAATGATTTTATTGGTTTATGTTTTGACATTCTAACATTTAACCCTAATTTGTATATGGAATAGCATGCTTTTTGTTTGTTGTTTGTCAATCTTTGGATGTAGGCAAACCCTAGGAGGAGGCGTGCAATCAACAAATCTTCCAAGTGCGAGGGGATCATCACCGAACGTGGAGTAGAGGTATAGTTACCCAATCTCCCTCATATTTTATTTTGTTGTATGATTTTTGGTATGTTTGGGATAGTAACTTAGAGAAAGAGTTGAATTTTATACGGTTAATTGATCTACCTACATTCTGAACCCTGGTGTAGTCATAGGGGGGTTTTTACTGCTAGAATAATTGGTGACCATACTAGGGATAAACATGAGGTTGCGTGAGGAAAGGAAGCAGAGATAACCCCTCCAAAGATAGACTGAACGTAGTGGGGAACACATATTGAGGATATGTCATGGGAGTACTACCAACTGCATTTGCCTACGGATATTCGCGGACCTCAAATCCATTTGAGATCTTCTTTTGTCTTCTATACCACTTGATTTTGATGCACTCGATAGGTTTCAGACTAGTTATTCTGCTCATTGCGATCCACCCGATTGTCGACTGTACCCGCCTGGTGACTAACTATGAACTGGAAACTTAGTTGCCCATATTCTAGGGACTTACATGGGTGACTGTGGGGGTATACCGTGGTACCTAGGGAATATGTTGGGTCATAATTAGCAGAGTATACCCGAAGGGTGTTTTCATGTCCGATTTGCACTTGCACCGGTTAGTTTCTCTAGTGTTGGTTGGCATAACTATTCTTCCTACTAGTTAGTTGTTTGCTTGATTTTCCTTTAGGAACTTTTAGTGTGTGCTCCGTGGTCCTTAGTTTTCCATAGTGAGTTAGTCAATCATTCCTTTGGGTCTCTGACCTAGGGTGGTAGACCGCCCACTCCACCAGTCGTGAGTACTTTTTGGTCTTCCACTTAGAAATGTGGAGCCACCTCTCTATAGGTGTTGTTTTTATAACACTGGTTTGTTAGAGTTAGTGTGTGAGAATTTTATGGACTTGAATGACCCCGAAAGGGGAGAACCAATGCATAATATATTCATGTCTAAAGTTCCTGACGATACCAACCAAGGAACCCCTTCCCGAGGGGATTCTTGTTCTTTTCCTTTCTTCAGAAACGTTGGTGTCCCTTTGATGGCCACTTTGTACATTCCTGGGTTGAATGTGGGACTACCGATTTGGTTGAGTATAATTCCAAATGTCCCAAATGATCTTGACGCTTCTCAGTTAAGAAATTTATGTCATGGGAATCATGTTGATGTTCCTTCGTCAACAAAGTATTCTCCTCCTCCTTCTCCTATCTCTAGTGAAAGTACAATTACTAGTAACTGGAGGTCTAAACTAAATAGCAAGAGGAAGAATAGGAAGAAGAAATCACCAACCTCTGCAATTCACGTTGGAGATAGTTCCTCAACCTCTCCAAGTCATGTTGAAGACCAACACCCAGCCTATGCAAGTCATGTTGGGGGCAAGCACCCAGCCTCTGCAAGTCATGCTAGGGGTAAAATTCCAGTCACTACTAGTCATACTGGAAATAGGTCTATAGCCTTTGCGAGTCATGTTATCGACCAATCACCAACCTTTGCAAGTCATGTTTGAGATTGCAACCAACCACTGCTAGTCATGCTGGGGGCATTGATTTTGTTGAGAAACCTAAACGGATAGTACGTAAGCCTAAGTTCCCTTGTAATCTTTGCAAGGGATATCACCTTACTCATTTATGACATGGCCTTCCAGAGGTATGAATATTGTGGTCCCTGTATGAATGGTTGAGAAAGTTCTTGTGTTGATGCAATCTTCGGTCGATCCCACTCCCTTTTGGGGGGGTGATGTAACTTTATACCATGTTGTCTCACAACCCATTCAAACAGTGGTTGAGAAAGTGGTCATGCCGATGCAGTCTTCGATTGATCCCACTCCTCTTTTGAGGGGTGATGTGCCTGTGGACCATGTTGTCTCATAGCCTATTCATCCAGTGGTTGAGAAAGTGGTTGTTAGGAACCAAATATCAATATAGCATAGAAAAACCTTAGAATAAGTACTCAATGCCTTGAAAAAGAATTAAATTCAGATAATAAGCCTCTTCGAGGGGGCAACCTCCTTATGCCCACATAAATGTCCAAATACAAGATGATTCCAAATGAAAATGTCTCCTTGGTATATATAGGAGACTAGCAGTTATAATTACAACTAATGGACTAAAGATGATGTTAGCRCTCTGTAAATTTCCTAGAGGTTGTTAGAAAGAAGAAATCTACGAGAGGTAACTTTATCCAACCTCTTTTGAAGCTGGGATCTATCCCTTCCAACTTTAGAGAGGGATCTCTCTATATGATTTAGATATGTTTCAAAAAAATTTAAATATTAGGCTAGGTAAATAAATAAGTTGGTTTTGTTGTCGTAGTGTTTGTCGAGTTGGCTGAGATAGTTTACACATCCATTGGGCTATGGGGTCTGTGTCGTAAAAATTAAATCCAAACCAGAAAAACAAGGAAACCTTTCACAGGGTGAGATAATATAATCACTGGATTCTTTAGCAGCATAAATGAGGAATAACAGAAAATATGAGAAAGACAATTACAACAAAGAAGCAGTTAAGAATTTATTTATTGTAAAATGAGAAGATAAAACACCAAAGTCTTTTAAGTCAGAAACAAGGTATACGAGATAAATACTGCAATGTTCGTTACTTCCAAATATTATATTTAGAAAACAGTGTGATAACAAAGCGAGAATAACATTTAACTTAGAGAGAAAAACATGACCAGTGAATACACGCAAGAATCCTGTAAAATGCCTCTTTGTATTAATGGGAGATCTCTTCAAAAATATTACAGTCTGATAGCTTGCAGGGTGTGAAAATCAAAAACCCTCAATACTTCGAAAGATGAAGTATTTATAACCCAAAATTACAAACAATCTTGTCATCAAAGATTAGGACGTGGTAAATCTATTTTTAGCCCGACTAACTTAACAAATTACAGAAATCTAGGAACTGCTTGATGATGTGTCTCAACTGCATGTTGTTTTCTGGGTGGGCCATTGGTGAGGCCTCTGCACGACCTCATCTAGATGGACAAATGACTGGGCTGGGAAAACTCATATACTACTCGATCAGATCACAGATTTCTTCCCATCGAAGATGATTGGGAACGTTGACTTTGAGTAGCCTTCGATAAAATTCATCCATTTATGTGTACTTGGCGAAGGTAGGTTTGGTGATGAATATGTATCGAATCTCATGCTGAATACTGATGTCCAACTGAAGCACATCTAGAAATGCCTTGCCAGTGATGCTGCCTTGAATTTCTGAAAACTTTGAACTGTCCTTAGCCACATCAGCCAGTCTCTTTTTATAGTCTGGAAGTGTCATCAATTTGTCATTAATTACCTTCAGACCAGGAAGACCTTTCTTTTGTAGAACCTCAATCTTATTGAAAAACTTTTGTACCCCTGGGTCCATGACCTGAACCTTTTCCTCCAGCTGAAGCATCAATCCTCTCTTGGTCAAAACTCTCTTGACCTCAAGGATGGTTTCTGTTCTATCTTCAATTTTCAGCTCTTCCAACTCCTCCCTGGTCTTAGAATTTAGGAACTTGATGATTTCATTAGCCTGTGTGGGAATCTCTCCCAATTCTGATCTGATCTTCTCAATGGCCTGTTTGCTTCTATGCACCAATTCATTTTTCTCAGACACGATCTGTATCATTGGACATATCTCGTTCATAGACTTGCTGATGTCTGTCTAGACACTTTCTTTAACTTCGGCCAGAGTTTTACCTGCCAATGTTTACTTCTGTAGTTGTTGTAACTCTTGTTTGAGTTGGTCTGACACCTACTTTTCCTTGGAGAGGCTGATATGATAGGAAGATTTGAGTTCCTGAAGGTTCTCAATCTCCTTTTTGAGCCTGCTAATCTCTGTTTCTTGTAAGTTCATCTCTTCCATGGATTTGGCCAATTCTGTTGTCTTTTCCAGAGATGTTAGTGGATTCATCGATGGGACTTCTGTCACTGATGTTATGCTCACTCCTAAAAGTGGAACTGCACTCAATGGAATGACTTCCATTGGCTTTAGCTGTTCTTTCTATTTTACTAGCTTCTCCATCTTAGCTTCCATTTCCTTTAGTTGTGCATTCTCTCCATGATTAGTTTGAGCATTTCATCTTTTTCTTCTTCCATCTCTGTTATTTCCTTTGCCTGCGAATCCTCTGTTGGTGGGAGTTTCAATTGTTTCCTAAAGGAGGCTATGTCAGCATTTTTATTTTTAATCATCTCCTCGGCTGCTTTCACGTTCGAGGGATCATACCCGATTTTAAGGACCAATTCCTCCAAAGTCTTGATCTTGTTGTCCTTGGAAAAGGACAATATCTTCTCCAACTTCAACTGTGTTCGAACGTTGTTCAAGGACACTTGCAATTTGGACGCAGTAGTGGAAGCATGAGACAACATATAGAAAACCATTTCTCTTGTTTACTTATGCAGATCCATCTGATCGGCCAGATGCACATCCTTAGTCTGGAATTCAAAAGTGGCCCTTTTGTAATCAGTGATTACCTTTGGATATGGGACCTGTGCTTGGAGGAATGCCATATGCATTCTTCCCTTCTCAGTGTCAAATGCCGATAGCAGCCTATGTTGTGCAGTTAACGTCTTCTTCCAGAACTGGGCGCAAGTGCTGTTGGTTAGAGTCTGATTCCTTTTCTTGATCAGATCATATTTCTCAAAGATGCCCAGCTTCGGTCCTAGCTTTCCTGGCTAGGTGGTTGATGGAGTATCTGTATATTTATTCAGAAATGTTGAGGTTATGAGGGGCGGCCTATCAACCTTGGTCACTGTAGTAGATGAAACTTCCTTTTCCCCAGTCGGGTCGGGAGATGAACTAGTTTTAGACCTCTTGGTATGCAGTTGGAATTCTTCTGACGACACTTCTGTGACAGGCGGTGACAAATATTGCCTAGGCCTTTTCTCTTTCGGAACCTGTGGTGTGGTTGTTTGTGATACAGTGGCTGGGGAATCCTGTTGTTCTGCTTCGACCAAAGTGTTTGGTTCCCATACTGTCTGGTTTGCGAATTTCTCGACTTCAGGCCTAGATTCGTGGACATACAGGATATTCTTATTTTTCACCCTCATCTCAGAGATAATCCCACATGGATCATAGTTCCATGTGAAACTCATGACGAACTTCATTTCCTTCAACAACTTGTCTGCTTCCTCTCTGGCGCCATGATTATTGTAGATGAAAGAGTCAATCTTCCCTTTGATTTTGAGCTATTGTTTTTTCTTTAGAGACACAAAATGAATATCATCAGAGTTTATCATCTGCCTTATGTACTCCAGAGAAAAAATTCTGACAGGAAGGTATTTAGGTAGCTTATACAGGGCCAACTCGCACCCATATACTCTGATCTCAGTGTGATTTTGGTATAAATACCAATCACCAGTCTTGGTGTGATCTGAAAGATGCAAGATCCTCTGAACTTCATCATTAATCCTAGGTTCGGGCCTGCCACTAAGCATACTTACCACTGGGTGATAGAATTGCTCGATGAACTGCTTGAAACTGAACTCTGTGGAGTTATGCTTGAGCAAGGAGGTCCATACGGTTACTGCCTGGGGTCTGCCATCTCCGTCCATCTTCTGTATGGAAAAAGAAAATTTGTCCGCTTGGAAGAAAACGAACAAGTACGCCAGTATAGAAGAGTACCGAAACATGCCTTCCGTGATGAAATTGACAAATTGTTCGTGAATATTGTTTGCCAGGAACATGTTGAAGTCGAACTAGGTAGTGGGCTTCTCATCGGTGGAGAAAATGGACAAAAATCCCAGAATGGGTTCATATACCCACTGATCTGAATAATAACCCAACAAGGCGCATAGGGATGAGATAATCTGGTTTCCTTTGGTCGAAAACATGGAAGAAGGATAAGGGGGATTTGTAGCGGGGAATTGAGTGGATGGTGGGAAGAAAAGCTCAAATATTTGAGATCTTTGGGGGAAATTCATCTTCTGGTATAATTCTGTGAGAATTTCAAGGTTAAAAGGTGATGCAGAGTCGGATCGGGATATTTACATCATTTGGTTGATGGTTTCGGGTGTGATGAGGAAAAGAACTTCTCTAGACGAGGAAATGATGGCTCTTTGCTCAAGAATGTAGTGGGCTTGGAACTTGAGCGAAAACTCTGGAAAAGGGTGAATCTGAGGAAAGAGATATAGGGGTAGGTTGGACTCCCAGAGTCCAATTTCATCACTCTGGTCCAGGCAAACTTCTTTGAGCCAGGACTGAAGGTTTGTGAAATCGAAATCGCAGTTTGCATCTGCGATTAAGTGATCTTTTTCGGCCAGTGGAATACTGTCGAGGTCAACAGGAGGCGGGAGAAACAAATTCTCCTCTCCTTCTACTTGTTTTGACTTTAGCGCCATTACTGTAACAGTACCTAGAAAAAACAACGTTTGTGGGGACGACGGTAGATGGGGGCGACTGACTGAAACGAAGAAGAACGGTGTAAAATTCTCTAGTGCGATGAGTGGGTAAATGGTGAAAGAAAGAACAGTGAGGGTAGTTTTGAGTAAACGGGTGTCCGTTGGGCGCGGGGGACAGGTTAGCTGGTTAACGGATAGGTTATTTAGTAATAAATGGCCAATGGATCACTTAGAGTGTGAGATGGTAGGTGACAGTGACTGAGGAATATGGATGGGTGAAGTGACGGTTACCGATTGGGGTAAAAATTATGGTGAGGGGGCTTGCCACGAGTGAATGGGGGGGAAGGACTGACTGACATTATGCGATATGACTCTTTTGGAAAGGGGGATGATGACGTCAAGAGGTGACGAAGGTATGCCAAATAGTAGGAGGCGGTGGGACTCGAGACCGGTAGATTCATGCCACGTATAGATAGGGGGCCCGCCAGAGGAAAGATTCGATTCTAGACCCCCCCCCCTTAGTTAAAGACAGATCAGTCGGGGGGGTACGCAAAGCACCTTGAGCCATCGATTTGTGCGTTGGCCCTTTGACCGCAGATCTATGCGCATCCTTTATCACACATTTTGGACCCCCCCCTCCATTAAAGGCAGAACGAACGGGGGGTTTCGAAATCCAATACAGACCGTAGATCCATGCACTTAAACTTGGGTCATCCAGATGTGCACGTGTATTATCCGCGATTCCGGACCTCCCCCTCTCCGTTAAAGATAGAACGGTTGGGGGGGGTTCGGAAAAATCTGACCACCGTAGATCTGGGTGTAATTATCTGGACCATTGATATATGAGCGGAGCATAAGTGAGGGTGCAAAAAACACATGCACTAGAGAACTTAGGATAAGTGCATTTCACGGGTTTTTTCCCAAGGCTTTTCATGTATACACCACCACGGGGCTAGACAAACAACATTTTAAGCATCTGAAACATGGTGCAACATTTATCATCCAGCTGGTTTTATTGAAGTAAAGCAACTAGCCTATATTCTAACCTAGCTTCCTATGACAATTAACCTAGATTATACTGTTGGGCTAAGAACTTACTCTACCCTGGGGCTATCTGACCAAGATTAGATAGTCTGGCCAGATTTATTCACTAATCTAACCTAGATACTTTGGCTAAGTTTGAACGGTTTAGCCAAGATTATTCACTAATCCTATCAACATAAATTTAAAAAATAACTTGGCCATGCTTGAAAGGTATGGACCAAGTTACTATTATTGCATGGGGCTTTATTGAAATTCTTTTATGCCCTCTTTTCTTTTTTCTTTTTTTTTCTTTCTTTTTTTTGCTTTTTCTTTCTTTTTCTTTTTTTSTTTTCTTTTCAAATTATTTGCAGAATGAAAAATCATTTGTCAATAAAAACACYAGAGAGAGATAATATTCCAGTCACCAGTTGATCCTATAAATTATAGGGTGATAACAACGGCTCCACCTGGGGATGGTACTTTCCTTGTGAAGTGCCAAGAATCCTGGTTCCTGATGTTMTGAAAATTTYTGCCTAGTCGCCTTCGTTGATTGATTGTTTTTATTCTCGAAATATGGAAAAACAGTAGTCAGCGGATTAGGGCCTTCTCTTCRGGCTTCAACCAACTGACTAAAGCTATTCACTCAGAAAATGCAGGAGAAAAATAAAGAGGGTATGTACAATGGAGAGTGTAACCTCGAGTCTCTACTGAGGCGGTAAATAATKCTTCAACATTCTGCCATTTACAGGTTCTCCTGGCAGATCTGTCCCTTCAACGTTGTTTAGCAAGAAAGTGTTATTTCCTCTGAATGCTTGAATCATGTATGGTCCCTTCCACAGACTATTGAATTTTCCATGCTTTCCCTTGTCTTCATTTCGGGCGTCCCATCTCAGCACCAAATCTCCTAGCTCAAAATCATCTTCCTTGGTTCTTTTGTCAAAAATATTCTTGATCTTTCTTGGACTACCTGGGTCTTATTGAATACCTCTTCCCTAGACTTCTGCAACTGGATCATCTGATTTATCCTTCTTTGTGAGTCGTTTGGCTCGGCTTGTATGTCTTGAAGCAATTTCATGATAGGGACTCCTAAGGAAGTGGGAAAAGTTGTTTATGTGCCATAGACCAACTGATATGGTGACATACCGATTGACCTTTTGGTGGTCAGTCTGTCAGCCCATAATGCGAAGACTAATTTGGTATTCCACGACTTCTTGTTTTCCTGCAACGTCTTCTTGATGATGTTTACTAGGGTTTTGTTTGAGGATTTCGCGAGCCCATTCCCTTGAGGGTAGTAAGCTGTGGAATTCCCCAAACCGATATGATACTGGTTGCAAAAATCTATGAGTTTCTTAGATCGAAAAGCAGTTGCATTATCAGTTATAATCTTTCTAGGACATCCAAAGTGAGACAAGATATTATTTTCAAGAAATTTAATACTGACAGAATCAGTGGCTTGCCTGCTTGGTACTGCTTCGATCCATTTTGTAAAATAATCTATGGTAGTAAGAATCCACCTGTGCTGGCCTGAAGAAGGGGGATGTATTTGTCCAATGAAGTCCAATCCCCATTGCTAGAAAGGGGCTTCAACTGAGATCGGTTTCAGGGGTAGAGGAAGGAGTTTCCTTTTGCCTTCAAACAGTTGACATTGATGACATGAATTCACTGTACAATGTACATCAATGAATAAGGTGGGAATCCAACTCTGAGGATTTTGTTGGCTGTAGCCTTCCAGTTCAGATGACCACCACAATATCCTGCATGAAACTCTTGTAATACTTTGTCAGCTTCATCTTTCAATAGACAATTTAATAGAATACCTCCAGGATCTTTCCAATATAGATTGTCTTCTAGAATGCAAAATTTTAATGCTTTCAACTTCAAAAACCTATCTTTAGTCTTAGTGAGACCAGGGGGAGCTTGTATATTATGCAAAACAAATATTAGGTCTGCGTACCATAGAGAGTTTAGAAATACCTCTCTCACTCTTGGATTCGTCGGCTCGCCCTGTTCATCTGCTGCAGCTAAGAAATTAATGTCAAGAGCATGGAAATTTGATTCAGCCATTAATTTTGCTAGACCTTGACCTTTAATTAGTTTCGTAGGCTTAATCTTTATGTCATATTCTAAAATGACAGCAATCCATTTTCCTCTTCTTCCATCCGGATTGTCTTGGGTCAAAATGTCTTTTACTACTGCATTCGGAAAATATGCAATGGTGTGGGAATGGAGAATGTATACTCTAAAATCTTTTATGGCTTTTACCAAGGCAAAAACTTGTTTCTCCATTATTTTATAATTCAAAGCAGCATCTCTTAAATCTTTACTGAAAAAGGATATGGATTGTTCATACCCTTCGCTGTTTTTTTTGTAGTAATACTGCTGCAATGGTATGTTCAGAGGCGAAATAAAAAAGATAGAAATCTTTGGTAAAGTCAGGACTGATCAAGACAGGGGCTTGTGTGAGTGCTCATTTGACTTGTTCGAAAGTCTGCCTAGATTCGGTGTCCCATTTTATTTTTACATCCTTTTTTAACATATTTGTAATGTTTCTGAGGAGCTCATCCAGATTGGGTATGAATCTTTGTAGAAAGTTTATTTTTCCGATAAAAGACTGTAATTATTTGATGTTTCTTGGGTGTTCTAATTTCTGTATGGCTTTGATTCTATTGGGGTCTATTTTGATTCCATCCTTAGAGATTATGTGCCCTAGCAGTTTGCCTTCCTCTAGTCCGAAGAGGCTCTTCTTAGGATTTAAAGAAATCCCAAATATCCTGCATTTCTCAAAGACTCATCTGAGATGTCGCAAGTGCTCGCCATCAGATTGGGAAAACACAGTTACATCGTCCAGATAGATGAAAATAAATTTACCTAATTCTTCCACAAAGGTGATGTCCATCACTCTCTAGAAAGTGGCTCCAACGTTCATTAAACTGAAAGGCATTTTCACATACATGAAAGTACCCCATGGTGTAGTGAAAGCAGTTTTGTCTTGGTCATCTGGGTGAACGAGGACCTGATTATAACCCAAGAACCCATCCAACAAAGAGATTCGACTGGATCCGACTACCCTTTGTAGTATGTGGTCCATTTTGGGCAAGGGGTAATTGTCCTTCAGGGAGACCTTATTCAGATTTCGGAAATCAATGCAAAGCCTGATTTCTCTAGATTTCTTACGTGTTGGGACCAAATTTGAGACCCATTTGGAAAACCGTAACGGGACTATGATTTTGGCATCGTACATTTTTTTGATTTCCTTTTCTATCAGGGGGAGTAACTTGGGATTGATTCTCCTAAGTTTCTGTCTAAACGGTTTTTGATCTTCTTTTATTGGAATCCTATGTTGTATGATGCTGGTATCATAAGATTTCAAGTCCTCATAACCCCAAGAAAACACATCTGAATATTCCTTGAATAGCTCAATGTATTTGAGTTTTTTCTCAAGGGATAATGATTTGGAAAATTTGATCATCCTGGGTTTCTCTTCTGTCCCTATATTACAATCTTCTACTTCTTGTCCACTGGCTTCAATTTTTGTTTTTTTGGCTACATCATTAAAATCAATCAAGCCCTCTAAAGGAACTAAACCCCTAGGTAAAACATTACTTTTCAAATGCAAAATATCGGTCTCCATCTCATCATCACCTAACTGTCCTGAATCTACTCTATTTACACTATCATTTTCGAAATCAGATCTTTTTACATTTTCATCTTCGTTCTCTAAATGTATAGTTGTACACTCAAAATCATTTTTACACTGCAGAAAGTCTTCGATTTGATCATCATTACCAAATACCTGCCAGTACCTGATGTTGTCGAGAACAGTTGGTCTGCACTTCACCTCTACCGTGTACGGGCGAGTTGAACGAAAATGAATCTTACATGTGGTTGCTGATGTATCCAATCCGTCTGCCAAAATGTTTTGTCCCCTAGGCATTACCTGCAAATCAACTTCAGTGAAACATCTAAGGACATCGAGAACAACATTCCTATAATCTCTAAGAAGGGGATGTTTCATAGCATACTCACCTTTAATTTTCTTGATTATTAACTCAGAATCACCTCTTACAATAATCTGTTTGGCACCAACTCTTTTCAAAAGTTTTAGACCGAGCATGAAGGCTTCATACTCGGCGATATTGTTAGTGCATTGGAAATTTAATTTGTAAGAATGGTTTTATAAATACCTAGATCTGTGATTGTGCAGCCAAACTCCCGCTCCAGCTCCTTCTTTGCTTACTACTCCATCAAAATCCATGCTCCATAAATCTGCCGGTAATTCTTCAATTATCACGTTTTTCTTTCTTTCTACCTCGATGATTTCTTGGCCTTCATCCGGACCAGATGTATCTTCTCCCAGTTGAGTGATTTTCTCTCCCGTGTCACTATTGTTATACAGGATAAAAGAATCCAGGTCAGAATGTGCAGAGTAAAGAGGATAGTTGTGCGGTTTTTCTTGGCTACTGACCATGTATTTCATCAATGTTTCTTTGTATAGCCTTCTTTGTTGCTAGAAAACTAGGACAGTGGCATACGACATATCCAGCTATAGAGGACCTCTCAACTTAGCACCCCAAGACCGAGATAGCATCATTCCATACTTTGGGGGGATGTCTACAATTACCACATCCATGACCATGCTCTTTGCAGGAATCTGAACCAGGGTGATACATAGATCCTTGATCAAACCAATACATCTAACTTTACTGGAGTCAAACGAGTGCAAATCCTTGTAAGGTCTGGTGACCTCCAGTCCCAGTTTCTCCATCACTGCTTTAGGCATTTGTTTATGGGAATCACCCGAATCTAGCATAGCATTATGCAAGATCAGGTCATGTATATTTAGACTGATGTAAAAAGGAGAGACAACACCATTATCGGCTTGGCCATATACTTTAGGTCTGAACAGAAGTTCAGGTTGATCATCTGTAAGGTTCACAGTGTCTAAATGATTTGCCTATCCAACGGTTAAGGCCTTCGTACCTATATCAGGTTCAATGGTCAACGCTTTAATCACTTGTGAACAATAAGCGTCTTTATTCATCAACTCGGAAAGTGGAATGGGAATTTTTACTTTGGCTAATTCCACTTCAAGGCTGAAAGGTGTAGGGGCTCTACTATGGCTCATCAATTCTGGTTTTTCTACCACATCCTTCTGGCCAGAAGTACTTGGTTGATTAATTGATGAAACCTTAGGCTGCGATGATCTTTTCAGAATAGTAAGGTTTCCTTTTTCCATAACTTCGACATTACTCTTCTTAGGAATCTTATCAATAGTTGGCTCAGAGGATTTTTTGGTTTTGACTACCTTCTTCATTTCAATCATCTTTTTTGGGGAACTTCCTTCTATCTTCTTACTTCGGAGATTGTACTACCGGTGTACCTCCAAAATGGAATTTTTGAATGCCTTCTATTTGGCGTCTTCAACTTCTTCACTTACTTTTGTTTGATTGAGAAGAAAAAGTTCTTGCTCTTCTTGGGTAAGGAAAATAGCTTCATTATTGTGAATGCCCATGAGATTTATATGATTATCCTCTAGTTCCTCAATCACTTCCTCTCCTTCATCAGCATAATTTTCTTGTAGGGGAGGTCTGATCTGTTGATCCAGACCTCTCTTCTCTCTTTGATCCCTAGGATCTCTCTGTCTGATTTGAGGAGGGTTTCTTCTGAAGTTAGGATTCCAAACTTGAGGAGATGATGGGTTTTCTCTCAGAGGATTTCTTTTTGATACAGTAATTCTTTCCATCATTATTTCCATTGCTCTGGCCAAGGAATCCAATTTGGAATCGGAGGTTGATGTGGAAGGTTCCTCTTTAATTTTGACTCTCCTCTCTGACCTTTGTCGTGCCCTTTTTGCCAACAAATTGGCCTCCACACTTATTGCGCTTTTCTGCATGTCCTCTAGGGTGGTAGAATTTCTTTCCCTTAGTTGGTACGACATATTGACATCAAAACCATCATCAGGGAATTTTATCAATGCCAAACCCTGTGGAGGTTTGATTTTGGCTGGAATTGCGTTATACAGGTTATTGAAATGGGTGCAGTAATCTTGTACTGTCTCACCTTGATTTCTTCTTATATTTTCGTATTCTGACAATATTTGGAGAGGGTTTTTCTTTACCTCCCATCTGTCTAGAAAACTCCTTTGAAATGCGGTAAGGTCAAGGACTGAGGCGCCACGTAAACCTTTATACCATTTCTTAACGTCACCTGTTAAACTTTGGGCAAACAATCGCATTTGAACGTCAGCCTCATCTACTTCATGCAGGTCAAAATAATCATTCATTTTATCAACGTGTTGTTGGGTGTTCAAAGGTCATGTTCCATCGAACTGTGGGAGTCTCATTTGATAGTGTTGGGGCATAGCATGAAGAGGCATGGCCAACACCAAGGGAGCATATATGGCTTCCATGATAGGTGGAGGAGGTGGGATAACAAACTGGATGATAGGTGAGGTAGCGACTGAAGAGGAGGACGAGGAGGGACTGGATAGCACCGAGTGAGTGGTTTGCGGTTTAGCAGTGGGAGATAGAACTTCAGGAGTCCGGGGTTGCTAAACGGTTGGGTCCAAAATGATTTCAGTCACAAAACTATCGGATCTTGTTCTAACCAGACTTTGTTTAGAAAGGGTGTCAAAGTTAGGGTTTTGAAAGGTAACAAGCTCCCTTGAAAAGGAAAGGGACTTATGAAAGGGAGTATGACTTACTGAACCTTCAACAATGGTCTTTTTCTAGAGAAAGTGTTCTGGGTTATCTGTTACTATCGCAGGTTCTGGGTCTGGATGAGATCGAGTATAAACTTTCTTAGGAGCCAGATTTCTTTTTTATTTTTACATATATACTTTTTAGTTTTACAAGTCTGAAACTAATATGTACAAATTTTAATCAACCTCTAAACATTACTTCCTTCTCAGATTTGCAATATTTCAGGAACAAACTTGTCTTCTAGGGAAAAGAAAACGTGAGGTTATAAATTTTTAGTTTTATTTGTTCCCCAGTATGGTCGCCACTATGTTAGCGCTCTGTAAATTTCCTAGAGGTTGTTATAAAGAAGAAATCTATGAGAGGTAGCTTTGTCCAACCGCTTTTGAAGCTAGGATCTAGCCCTTCCAACTTGAGAGAGGGATCTCTCTATATGATTTAGATATGTCTCAAAAAAATTTAAATATTAAGCTAGGTAAATAAATAAGTTGGTTTTGTTGTCATAGTGTTTGTTGAGTTGGATGGGATAGTTTAGACATCCATTGGGCTATGGGGTCTGTGTCGTAAAAATGAAATCCAAACCAGAAAAACAAGGAAACCTTTCATAGGGAGAGATAATATAATCATTGGATTCTTTAGAAGCATAAATGAGGAATAGCATAAAAGATGAGAAAGACAATTACAACAAAGAAGAAGTTAAGAATTTCTTTATTGTAAAATGAGAAGATAAAACACCAAAATATTTTAAGTCAGAAACAGGGTATAGGAGATAAATATTGCAATGTTCGTTACTTCCAAAGATTATATTTAGAAAATAGTGTGATAACAAAGCGAGAATAACATTTAACTTAGAGACAAAAACATCACTAGTGAATACACACAAGAATCCTGTAAAATGCCTCTTTGTATTAATGGGAGATCTCTTCAAAAATATTACAGTCGGATATCTTGCGGCGTGAAAATCAACAACCCTCAATACTTCGAAAGATGAAGTATTTACAACCCAAAATTACAAACAATCCTGTCATCAAAGATCAGGACGTGGTAAATCTATTTTTAGCCTAACTAACTTAACAAATTACAGAAATCTAAGAACTGCTTGATGATGTGTCTCAACTGCATGTTGTTTTCTGGGTGGGCCGTTGGTGAGGCCTCTGCACGACCTCATCTAACTGGACAAATGACTAGACTAGGACATCTCATATACTACTTGATCAGATCACAAAGTTCTTCCCATCGAAGATGACTGGGAACGTTTACTTTGAGTAGCCTTCGATAAACTTCATCCATTTCTGTGTACTTGGCGAAGGTAGGTTTGGTGATGAAGATGTATCGAATCTCATGCTGAATACTGATGTCCAACTGAAGCGCATCTAGAAATGCCTTGCCAATGATGCTGCCTTGAATTCCTAAAAACTTTTAACTGTCCTTAGCCACATCGGCCAGTCTCTTTTTGTAGTCTAGGAGTGTCATCAATTTTTCATTAATTACCTTCAGACCAGGAAGACCTTTCTTCTGTAGAGCCTCAATCTTATTGAAAAACTTTTGTACCCCTAGGTCCATGACCTGAACCTTTTCCTCCAGCTGAAGAATCAATCCTCTCTTGGTTAAAACTCTCTTGACCTCAAGGATGGTCTCTGTTCTATCTTCAATGTTCACCTCTTCCAACTCCTCCTTGGTCTTTGAATTTAGGAACTTGATGATTTCATTATCCTGTGTGTGCATCTCTCCCAATTTTGATCTGATCTTTTCAATGGCCTGTTTGCTTCTTTGCACCAATTCATTTTTCTCAAACATGATCTGTATCATTGGCCATATCTCATTCATAGACTTGGTGATGTCCATCTAGACACTTTCTTTAACTTCAACCATAGTTTTACTTGCCACTATTTGCTTCCAAACCTGTTGTAACTCTTGTTTGAGCTGGTCTGACACCTACTTTTCCTTGGAGAGGCTGATCTGATAGGAATATTTGAGTTCCTGAAGGTTCTCAATCTCCTTTTTGAGCTTTCTAATCTTTGTTTCCTACAGGTTCATCTCTTCCATAGATTTGGCCAATTCGGTTGTCTTTTCCAGAGATGTCAATGGATTCGTCGATGGGACTTCTGTCATTGATGTTGTGCTCACTCCTAAAAGTGGAACTGCACTCAATGGAATGACTTCCATTGGCTTCAGTTGTTCTTTCTCTTTTACTAGCTTCTCCATCTCAGCTTCCATTTCCTTTAGTTGTGCATTCTTCTCCATGATTAGTTTGAGCATTTCATCTTTTTCTCCTTCCATCTTTGCTATTTCATTCGCCTGTGAATCCTCTGTTGGTGGGAGTTTCAATTGTTTCCTTAAGGAGGCTATGTTGGAATTTTTATTTTTAATCATCTCCTCGTCTGCTTTCACGTTCAAGGGATCGTACCCGATCTTAAGGACCAATTCCTCCAAAGTATTGATCCTGTTGTCCTTGGCAAAGGATGATATCTTCTCCAACTTGAACTATGTTTGGACGTTGTTCAAGGACACTTGCAATTTGGACGCAGTAGTGGAAGCATGAGCCAACATATAGAAAACCATTTCTCATGTTTGCTTGTGTAGATCCATCTAATCGGTCGGATGCACATCCTTAGTCTGGAATTCAAAAGTGGCCCTTTTGTAATCAGTGATTACCTTTGGATCTGGTACCTGTGCTTGGAGGAATGCCATATGCATTCTTCCCTTCTCAGTGCCAAATGTCGATAGTAGCCTATGTTGTGCAGTTGACGTCTGCTTGCAGAACTGGGCGCAGGTGTTGCTGGTTAGAGTCTGATTCCTTTTCTTGATCAGATCGTATTTCTCAAAGATGCTCAGCTTCGGTCCTAGCTTGCCTGGCTGGGTAGTTGATGGAGTATTTGTAGATTTCTTCGACAACACTGAGGTTATGATATGTTGGAGGCTTGCACTGAGGGGTGGCCTATCAACCTTGGTCACTGTAGTAGATGGAACTTCATTTTCCCCAGTCGGGTCGGGAGTTGAACTAGTTTTAGACCTCTTGGTATGCAGTTGGAATTCTTCTGACGACACTTCAGTGACAGGTGGTGACAAATATTGCCTAGGCCTTTTCTCTTTCGGAACCTATGGTGTGGTTGTTTGTGATACAGTGTCCTGGGAATCCTGTTGTTCTGCTTCGACCAAAGTGTTTGGTTCCCATACTATCTGGTTTGCGAATTTCTCGACTTCGGGCCTAGATTCGTAGACATACGGGATATTCTTATTTTTCACCCTCATCTCAGAGATAATCCCACACAGATCATAGTGTCATGTGAAACTCGTGACGAAATTCATTTCCTTCAGCAGCTTGTCTGCTTCCTCTCCGGCGCCACGATTGTTGCAGATGAAAGAGCCAATCTTCCCTTTGATTCTGAGTTTTTGTTTTTTCTTTAGAGACACAAAATGAATATCATCAGAGTTTATCATCTGCCTTATGTACTCCAGAGAAAAAATTATGACAGGCAGGTATTTAGGCAACTTATACGGGGCCAACTCGCACCCATATACATTGATCTCAGTGTGATTTTGGTATAAATATCAATCGTCAGTCTTGGTGTGATCCGAAAGATGCAGGATCCTCTGAACTTCATCATTAATCCTAGGTCCAGGCCTGCCGCTAAGCATACTTACCACTGGGTGATAGAATTTCTCGATGAACTGCTTAAAACTGAACTCTGTGGAGTTATGCTTGAGCAAGGAGGTTTTCAAAAATCCTGAGTGCCCTCCTACTAGAGAAGTGTGTAATTCCAATAGTACCTTTTGTTTGAGTTGGGAGTTCTTACATAAATAAAAGAGATCTTTGTACCATACTGAATAATTTTCCATGTAAATGTATCTGATGCACTGGAATCTTGCTGCAACCTTTGAATAAGAGTCCACATTTTTTTGTCATTATTCCATTCATCCCTTGATTCTATTATCCAATCGGGTTGGATGATCGAGATAGCACAGAGAAAGGCCTCAACATATTCATATTTTCTTGAGAATGCATCTGCCACAACATTTTTCTTCCCTTTTTTATAGACGATTTCAAAATCATAACCCAATATCTTGGTTACCCATTTTTGTTGTTCTTCTGAAGATGGTCTTTGCTCCAAGAAGTATTTAAGACTATCATGATCTGTTTTGACCTTGAAGTGCCTACCTATTAGGTAAGGACGCCATTTCTTCAATGCATGTAGTATTTCCATCATTTCCTTCTCATAAATGGGTTTGTGTAATTCCTTTCCCTTGAG
>ML789028.1:230449-259906 GCA_009831015.1 Picea engelmannii
TGAGTCTTGCATAATAGAGATGGTGCTCTTGTAGAATTGTACTCTATTCAGTTGTTGCTGATAAACCCCCGGATTGTTCTCCATAATAAAAAGAAAAATTGTACATACATATTGTGTTCCTTGTGGTGGTGACTTGTTGATGATATATTGTTGATATATGTTTCTGATATATGTTCACATCTAACTGATTATAAATGACAACAAGGAGTAATGAGTAAAATGTTGAATGCTAACTAATGAGTTTTGTGTAAGAGGGAAGTTTTGGAAAAAGAGCCCCACACTCATTCACCCCCCCTCTAAGTGTGGTAGGTGTGTCCAACAAAAGGTACTCCTTGGAGTCTTCTTTTACGTTTTTTTATACTCTCTAAATGTGAAAAAACTACTAAGCTTACCTTCTCTTGGCTCGTTAAAATTACATTGAAGGGGGTTTCATTGTGCCTCGATAATCACATTTTCATCTCTACATATTTTGGACTAATGTCGGTTCCATGTTGCTCTCAACTGAACCTTTGAAGCATGACTTATACGCAATCCTTATAGCACTTCGCCTCTACGACCTGACACCTGTACCCAGGGAGGAATTTTCCCTGAGTGTCCTTTTCCTGCACATGTCTCCTTGCTCTGAGCATTAGTATGTTCCTTGTGCCTAGAACTAGTATGTTTCCTTGTGAAACTCATTCCTCCTTTGTCACATGGACTTCTTTTATTTTTTTTCAAGCTCTTTAAAAATTGAAATATATATTCTTTTTTAGCAGCACAAGAAATATAAATTCTTTTTTTTCAAGAGGGGACAAGAAATATATATTCTTTTTTAGCAGCACAATGAGTTTCCCTTGGAAAAATCACATCCTTTCATTTTTTCATCAAGAATTGGGATTTAGTATGACCTTAGGAAGTTGTTCTCGCTACATAGAGTTGTGTCCTCCTCTGTTTGGTTACTCTTCCAAACAGATGGAGAGTTTGTGTTGCCTCCTACATCATGAACTTATGTCAATGTCATGTTGCCCGAGTCTTATCATATTTCGTGATTTTTTCCAAGGGAAGTTTCACTGAACCTGAGTCAGCCTTTCTGCAGTTTGTCTCTTCACCTCATGAGTCATCCATCCTAAAATTCCAGTCAAGTCTTGATTCAAAATCAGCGAAGTTCTATGCTTGATCATTGAGATCCTCTTGTCTTTTCCCGATGAGTCGTCGAAGACCTCTAGGTAGTGAAGTCATACATTCACATTGTACTCCTACCCGAGTTTTGAAGATCTTGAAGTTGTTGCTTGAGCTATGAAGATCTCATCTCCAACCATCAGGTGTCATTGGCTTCTTGAAGATGGATACTATACTTGTATATATTTGATTTTGAGATGTAGATCCATTGTGTATTTCTCGCGTATACACTTTGTATAGTTATATGACATGGATATGCAGTGTATTTGATTGGAAGCCATGATTTATTTCATCATGAGCATGGGTATGCCCACCTCGGAGAGACAATTGTTATTTTGCAGATGACACCTCCCGAACTCTAGTCCCGGGCTCACTCGTTTTGTACATTGGTGAAGATTTTGTAATGTATTTCGGCCATCAGATGATATTCTGACCTCACACATTAGGGGGCATCTATTATAACCCTAAATTTCTCTACACATGCATACCTGGCCTTTGGCCCTCTTACTTGAATTTTTTTCCAAAGCACTGTTGAGCTGCTCTTTTAAAAAACCATTTTTTGAAGATGTGCGTGCCCTGCACCACTATTGCCCAAGTACATATGCTTTATGAACTACTACAACTCACGTACATATGCATGTTTCACCACTACATCTTGTGTATACTTGCAAAATTTGTAAAAAATGAAAAGTTGCAAGGAATTCGTTGAGATTACGGGCTATCGGGTAGCTTCCCAACTAATCCACTTGTTATAACACGCCACCCAACCGAATAACCATCCTTTTCAAATATAAAAGGAGATATTGGGGTCTCATTTTACATCTATACATAAGAACAATGAAACTTTGCATGTTTCACATCCCCTCCTTGCCCAACTTATTGCATCCCTTTTGTGAGAATTGCCTCTACATTTTCCCCATTATCCCTTCTTCCTCCATCAGACCCATTCACTTCCCAAGAAGAGATCAGAAGGTTGAGAGGAGAAGCCATTCAAAGGTGCACTTGGATCTTGGTGAAGATAAGCCCAGATCAAGTCTGTGGAGAAGTAGTCGGCTTTGATTGTAAAGGTATAATCATTGAGTTATTAATAAAAGAATTACTTTTCTTGTCCCAAATCATGGTGTACTAAATGATTTTATTGGTTTATGTTTTGAAATTCTAACATATAACCCTAATTTGTATATGGAATATCATGTGTTTTGTTTGTTGTTTTTCAATCTTTGGATGCAGGCCAACCCTAGGAGGAGGCGTGCAGTCAAAAAATATTCCAAGCGCGAGGGGATCATCACCGGACGCGGAGTAGAGGTATAGTTACTCGATCTCCCTCATCTTTTTTTTTTCTTGTATGAGTTTTGGTATGTTTGGGGTAGTTAGAGAAATAGTTGACTTTTAGATGGTTAATTGATCTGCCTACATTTTGAACCCTGGTGTAGTCATAGGAGGGATTTTCCCGCTAGTAACCAACACCATTGAATTTCTAAAGGTGATGGAAATAAATATAATTTTTCCATTATTACTTATAAAGAATGGAGTGATCACACTTCTAAAAGCATGTGCATAGCCAAAGTTGGTTGTACCCATCATATGGATAAAGATGGTGCTTTATTTTCTTCACTAAATAAATCTACATAAAAATAAATATTTGGCGTAGATTGTTATGCACTTACATTTTTTGGTTGTGGTAGGATTGAGTGTTAGAATGATGTTGTCATTGATGTGTATTGGGTATCAAGCTTGAGTTCTAGTTTTTTGTGTGTACCCCAACTAACCTAGGTTTACAAGAATTTTTAATTCTTGATGGATAGGTTCACAATGAGGATATTAAAAATGATTTCTTATTATTGTTGAGGGTATTGTTGACCCAAAGAAAAAATGTACAAGTTTTGTGATTTCCCTAAACAAGATGTAGCTCCAATTGCACTCATTGCCAAGACTAATGACTAAAGTAAAATTATGCATGGGTGACTCACACATATAAATTTTTGAAGTATGAAATTGATGGTGAACTTTAATATGGTTAATGGAGTACCTTTTAGTTCCTGCTTGTGGCGTATGTGAATGATATTTTCTCAGAAAGCATCATTAGTTTGCATTTGATATTAGAAAGTCTTGCAAACAAAAGACTTGGTTAGAACATATGCATAGTGACCTTTCTATAATGAACCAACCATCATTGGTTGGTACAAGGGATTTTTTTCCTTCATTAATTATTTTTCTAGGTATAATTTGGTATATTTGTTGAGAAACAAGGTCCATATCTTTGAAAAATTCAAGTATTTTGAGGCATTAGCTAAAAAAAATGAATTCAACCTCTAAAATGTATAATATCTTGTAATGTATTATAATATGTGAGCAGGGAATTTGAGAGATACTTTTCATAGCATGGTGTTGGATGCAGATCTAGTCAGGAGAAAACATTATTTTTGGGAAGGGAAGCATGAAAGGAGGAAAAGACAGCTGGAAGGAAAAGTAGCATGTGTGAGGGAAGCATGCAAGGCACACATGCAAGGAAGACCTAACAATTCCAGGGTTAGGTTTTCTGCAATGTATTGTAATGGATGATGACCCAAGAATATAAATAGGTAGTACTGACAGGGAGGAAAGGGGAGAGAGAGGACGAGAGAAGAGAATAGATAACAGAGAGTTGTAAGAAATGTACTACTCAATAATCTGGTGAGCTAGGGAATTAATGAGGAACTCGATCTCGAGGGTTAGATCACAGGCTGAGGAGCCTGGTGCAATCTAGTCAATGTCACACACCCACTGCACAAATAAAACTTTTTCGTTGATTTCTCAACAATCAAAATCCCCGAAGTCCTACGAGGCTTAGTGCAGGCTAGATCTTTCCTTTTTCCACCTCCATGTGATTGTAGTTCACGACTATGGGACGAATCAGGATGGCGTATTTTCGCACTTCACGACTCAGTGCTACCAGAACGTCGAGTCTCTCAAATCTGCAAACCCTGACACAACGAAGCGTCGAACCCCAAAAGGGATAGCGAGTACAAGTTTCTTGTTTGGGTCTTGTCCTCGTGACCACGTTCCGTGACCACGCGCTTAAACTGGAAAATCCCTTACCATATTTTATCTATTCCGGAAATCACAATGCATGACCTCTTCCTTTCTCATTCAAACCCCTGAAAAACCACGAAGTCTCCCAAGTTTCCCTCCAAAGGGAGATCAACGGTTGTAAGCCTCCCCTACTCAGACGGTTTGGATCCTTTTGGGATTTCGGTGCCCGGGGATTCGAGATGCAACGATCCCAAAAACTCATGTCATGTAAATCTCCGAATTTCGGTATGGGGATCCATGTAGGAGATCAACTGTTCTTTATAGAGTGGATCCAACGGTCCACGGGAGTTCAGGACTTTCCTTAGACTCTGACCGCTCACCACGCGTCTCCCTTGATGGACGTTCTAGACCCCTTCGGGACTTCTCTTTTCTATTACTGAGCACGTTGGGATTTCGGGTATCAAGATTTCACGACTCGCGAGGACAAGGTTTCTTGCCCTTTGGTTTCCTGGGTTCCGAAACGCCGAAGCTCTTACCAGCAGCCACGTGTCCCTCTGATGGATGGCAGTGACCTTCAGCCAAGATCAATGATTGTGAATATTTTCAGGATGGTCAACGACCACGATCAAATCCCATCTTTCCTTAACCTCATTCACACCTCACGCCATTTCGGGGTTTCGGTGATCGAGATTTCGTGACTTGCGAGGACAAGGGTCCTTGCCCTTTGGTTTCTCGAGTGCCGAAACGTCGAAGCGTTGACCGGCAGCCATGTGTCCCTCCGATGGACGGTCCAGGTGGTTCCATGGATCATGGGGTCTATGATCCTGATTTCTTCCTTTCTTGCAAGAGTAAAAAGGGATCATGGCATTAATGCCTGCGTCTCTTACTCAAATCTAACGATCATTACAGACCTTGGATCCTCCGAAAGGATCACGTTCGTGAATTTATTTGCAATGACGGAGAGGGGTCGAGATACTATCGTCCACGATCCTTCCCCACATCTAACGATTGTTACCGATCTTGAATCCTCTGAAAGGATTTCGTCCATTAATCGAGACTTAACCACATGCTGCCATCTCGGGGGTTCGCAAGTCAAGATTTCAGGACTTGCGAGCACAAGGGGAATATGCCCTTTGATATTCTGAAGTGTCGACGGGCTTCCAATCTTGCCCACGTGTCCTCCTATGATGGACGGCTCAGATTGATTCCAGAATTTTCACTATGAAAATTCTCGATCTCATATCATCGTGACTCCCGATTTCACGAACGCTGATATCCCGATGGCCACGCCTCTTGTCAGGACTTTCAACCTCCTGTTCACGAGGGATTAACCCTCATGCATCTCTTAACAGATCCAACGACTGTCGGTTTGTTCTAGCTAAGATCTAATGGCTCAGATCTGTCCCATGTCGTGCACTCTCTCGCTACTTCATGGACGTGGAAAAATCAACGGTCCAGAGGTTCTCATGGACCTTGGGGGTCTACGATCCCGATTTCCTTGTTATTCACGAAGATAGAGGACAAATGGACAAGGTATGCAATGCCCTTGTTTTCTTTCGTCAATCTAACGGTCGTGAATGACCATGGATCTTCCGACGGGATCTCATTCGTCGATCGATACTTATCCCTACGCTACTACTTCGAGATTTTAAGAGGGTCATTCCTCCTCGTACAGGGTTGTTAATACTTGCACATTCAAGTCCTTTTTCCAGGTTCTTGGTAAACCTTTCCAAGGAGGGAATATCTATGAAGAGATCTATTCCGGGGCATTCCTGGAGACAGATAAGGGGAAACAAATTCTTGAGAATGGGCTGGAAGTCTGACATGGTTCAAATTATGCATAATTAAATTCATTTATCAACATAAGCCATGCATGGTTTTTCTGTTATAAGCATATACAATTACTAGTACTGATCAAAATACTACATAGACATTCTTATAATGAAAACATTCACAGTTTCGTAGCTTATGAGCATAATTATCAGAATACATATATTTCAAGGTACCAGAGGCAAAACACTTATTAGAATTAACACCAGTGGTCAAGCAACTGCTGAGAGGGGTGCTCGTTTCCACCCAACCATAGGCTTAGCGACTCCCAGTGGATTTACCACTAGCCACCCCCGAGCTGAGACCACGATGTTGTGAGACTGCGTATCTGTTTTCCAGTGACTAGGAGAGAAGGTTGCAATCCTTCCTCTCTGCTATCACTCACTCTGTGTAATGCCATAGTTCTCCCCTCACGTCTGCCCCCCCCACAATCGCTTCTACCCCATGCCTTATCCTCTTTCGAGGTTGCGTGAGGCGCGATTACCCTCACGCTGGTTAGTAATGATGGCTCTACGGATAGGTGTTTCACCTCCCCATCCCTCATTAAGCCATGTACCTACCATCCTGTGAGTCATTTAATTCAGGGCCAGCGAACCACTTTTGGGTCTCCGGGCCAGTGGAGTCCAAATACGGTATTAGTTCTCGGTGGAAGTTAACACCACCTTTCCAGGTGTATTCCACCGCGATCATGGTCTCTTTTTCTGCACATCTCATCTCAGCAATCCTGCAATAAAATTCAAAAGGTTATTCACATTCATTGACCTTTTCCTCAAGGTCCATTTACATCACATATTCACATTTATGAGTTTGCCATAGTTCTTGGCCAGTCCCATTATTTTTACAAACTGGGGGAAACAGGGTGTTACAATTCCCTCCCCCTTAAAAGGAACATCGTCCTCAATGTTCTTATCTACTAACATGAATTACATGTACAGAAGTAAACAAAATTGGATATGTCTGCCTCATGGAATCCTCCATTTCCCATGTAGCCTCATCTGGGCCAAAATGTTGCCACTGCACCTTGACCTGTGCAATGGTTCTGTTCCAGAGCGGGATTTCCTTTCTGTCCAGTATGCATTGGGGTTCTGGTAGAAATTCTCCCTCCAGTTCCACCTGGATCACATACCAGTCAATTATATGATTAGCATCATGTACATATTTCTTCAATAATGAAACATGGAAAACATTATGTTCTTTTACTGTGGGAGGAAGTGTTAGCCGATAGGCTACAGGTCCCACTCTATCTAGAATTTCAAACGGTCCACAATACTGGGGTGCCAACTTGGCACAAGCTCCCATTTTCAAGGAACTCCTTCTGGGCTTAATTCTGAGATATACATGGTCTCCCATTTTGAACTCTCTTGGAGTTCTCTTTTGATCAGCATAACTTTTCTGTCGGTTCTGAGCGACCTTCAGATTTTGTTTTATCTGAGTCACTTGATGTTCCATTTCTCTCAACATGTCGGGTCCAAAAGAAATCTTATTTACAGGATTACTCCAGCTAATTGGAGTGTTACACGGCCTACCATAGAGGACCTCGAAGGGACTCATCTTTAAGGATGCTTGGTAGTCGTTGTTGTAGGCGAATTCTACCAATGGCAGGTAGTCTTCCCATTTTCTGGGTCGATGCATTACATGCATCCTTAACATATCCTCTAATATTTGATTCACTCTTTCTGTCTATCCGTCGGTTTGAGGGTGATAGGTGGTGATAAACAACAATTTGGTCTCTAAACCAGCCATCAGTGATTTCCAAAAATTGGAAGTAAATTTTGTGTCTCTGTCAGACACTATCTCTTTCGGCATACCGTGTAGTTTGAATACCTCTTTCATAAATACCTGGGCGATATCTATCGCCTTACAGGTCGATTTGACGGGGATGAAATGATCAGACTTGCTCAATCTATCCACCACTACCATAATGGCATCATTCTGTTTGGTTGAAGTTGGCAATCCAGTGATAAAATCCATGGAGATGGTTTCCCATTTCCATTTTGGGATGGGTAAAGGGTGTAATAGTCCTGTTGGGTGTCATTGTTCTGCTTTAACCTGTTGGCACTCTATGCATTGGGCCAAATATTTGGCTATGTCTTTCTTCAATCCAAGCCAATAAAATTGTTTCCGGGAAGCTGTTATCATTTTTTGGTATCCTGGGTGACTAGTGTAGGGTCTTTTATGTAGTTCATCCATGATGAATCTCTTCAAGTCATCACGATTTGGAATGTACAGTCTATCTCTGTAAGTGAGAAGACCTCCTTCGGTCATCTAGTAGCCTTCATATTTTTCTCCAGCAGGTTCTTGTTGTAGGTATAGGGTCACATTCTGAACGAAGGAATCTGTTTCTTATGCATTTCTGACCCTGTTCTTGACATCTGTCTCTCAGGTACTCACCACTGCCAGGTGAATTGTTTTCATGCTTCTTCTAAGGGCATCGGCCACCCTATTTTCCTTCCCTTTAATGTGTTTGATTTCAAAATCAAATTCGCTAAGGAGGGCCATCCATCTAGCTTGTCTAGCATTGAGCTTTGGTTGATCTGTCATAAGTACAAATTTTCTTCCCAAGAGGTAATGCCTCCACATTTTTAAGGCATGCACTATGGCAGCAAGTTCTAGATCATGAGTCACATAGTTGACCTCATGTTCGTTCAATTTTCGGGATTCATAGCAGATCACACTTCCTTTCTGCATAAGGACTCCTCCGAGCCCTTCCTTACAGTCATCTGTGCACACAAGGAAGTCAGCTTCTGGGTCAGCGATTTTCAACACAGGTGCATGGGTTAGTAGATGTTTCAAGGTTTGAAATCTTTCTTCACATTGCTGTGTCCACAGGAATTTTTTCCCCTTCTTCTGGAGGGCAGTGATTGGACAACCAATCTTGGAGAATCCTTTTATAAATCTCCTATAGTATCCTACCAATCCCATAAAGGATCTGATGTCTGAGACATCCTTTGGGGTAGGCCATTCCATGATAGACCTGATCTTGTCAGGATCTACTTCTACCCCTTCCTTGGACAGAACATGTCCCAAGTAATGTATTTTCTTCTGAAAGAAGTCACATTTGTTGAATTTAGCATAGAGCTAATGCTCTCTTAGCACTTGCAGCACAAGTCTAAGATGTTCTTCATGTTCTTCTCTATTCTTAGAGTAGATTAATATGTCATCAATAAAAAATAGTACAAATTTATCTAAAAATTTACTGAGTACATTGTTCATTAAGCACATGAAAGTGGCAGGGGCATTGGTTAACCCAAATGGCACTACCACAAACTCATAGTGACCATACCGTGTTCGGAAAGCGGTTTTATGGATGTCTTCACCCTTAATTCGGACTTGATGGTATCCTGACCTCAAGTCAATATTTGAGAAAATAGACGCACCCCCCAACTGATCGAATAGGTCATCGATCCTGGGCAAGGGGTACTTGTTCTTTATGGTTACTTTATTAAGTTGTCTGTAATCTATGCACAGTCTAAGGGTGCCATCCTTCTTTTTCACAAACATGACTAGTGCTCCCCATGGGGACACGCTGGGTCAAATATAACCCTTATCCATCATTTCTTTCAATTGCAATTTGAGTTCCACTAACTCAGGTGTGCTCATTCAGTAGGGTGTCCTAGACACCGACACCGCTCCTGGTGCGAACTCTATCGAGAATTCAATGTCTCTTCTCGGAGGTAGACCTGGTACCTCTTCCGGGAACACATCTCTGTATTCTCTCAGGATAGGGTGATCCTCAGGGCTTGGTTTATAACCTTCGATTTGTTTTAACACTTGTATTGCATATAGGGGACATCCTTTTCGGCAATACTTTCTCATTTGCAGGGCTGATATTTGTCTCACCGAGACTGGTTTTCGGATCCCTTGAAGGGTTGTCCTTTTTCCTTCTTTGCTCACACATTCTAAGGTTTTATCGTAACAGTACAATTTGGATTTATGGGCGGACAACCAGTCCATACCAATCAACATATCGTATGATCCCATGGGTAATATGTTAAGGGTTGCTTGGGTGGGGAATTCACCCAACATTAACTGGCAGGATGGTATGACCTCTACCACCTTTCTTTTGGTGCCAGTGGCTAACTGTACCAACCATGGCTTGGTTTGTTTTTGTGGTTGTAGCTTACACTTATCCACAACTCTAGGGGCTATATAACTCAAATTTGAACCAGGGTCAATCAAAACAAACACTAGATGGTTGAAAATCATACCTTCTATTTCCACCACTGAAGCTTGGTGGTCAGCTTGGTTATTATCCAAGGCTACATAAATCTGAGACACACTCCTTGCCACATCATTGACTATGGTAGCTTCCTCAATGTTATAAACTTTCTGACTGTTCTGTTGTCGGTGTGGACAGTCTCTCAAGAGATGCTCTTCTCCGCAACCCCAGCATTTTAGAGGTTCTTTCTGTGGGTTATTAGTCTTCACTGGTATAGGTCCAGAAGTTTTATTTTCGTCCACCGAGGGAAAGTTCTTCTGGAGTACACTCTGGGCTGGATAGTTCATTATGGGGTTCTTCTTGTAGTTTTTAAATCCTGAGGATTTAATCCCCTTTTTCTGAAATCTCGAACCACTCTTTTGTTTCTAGTCTCCACGAGACTCTGCCCGATGTCCATATTGTTCATGACAATATGTTGCCTTTCATATAGTGTCTTCTAAGGTCTTTGGCTTGTCGATTTCGATTTGGTTCCGGTATTCCTTGGGTAACCCGCTGATGAAGCGTTGCATCTTTGCCTTCCCTGCTTTGATGTAGGGTACATATCTCAATAAGTCGAGGAATTTGTTGACATATTCCTCTATAGTGAGTTGGACCAGTCTGAGTTCATAAAACTCTTTAGCCTTCTCGTCGAAATATCTTTCCGATAAATACTTCTTCCGGAAGTACTTCTCAAACTGTTTCCAAGAGAGGTCCTCCTCGTGGACCCCTTTCATGCTCTTAAGATATTCCCACCATATGGAAGCCTTTCTGTTTAGATTGAAGGTGGCCACTCGAGCCTTTAAATTCTCTGAAAAATCATGGACTCTGAAATATTTCTTCAGTCCAAGTAGTCAGGCCTCGACTTCCTCTCCCTTCTTTATCTCACCGTCGAAGGAGGGAGGTTTGGCCTTTCTGAATTCCTCAAATTTATGACCCTTGTAAGTCTTTTGCTTCTTTTGTTTTCTTCGAGAATAGGAACTGGTCCTGCTGCTGGAAGAGCCTTCTGAATCGCCAGCTTCCTTCTCTGTGGAATCATCTGGCACTGGTCCTTTACCTCTGGGGTGGACCTTTCTTGATGTGCTTCTCTCAGTATGGCCACTGACAYGACCATGATTTTGCATCTCAGGTTCCTGCTGCATTTGTCGTTGTAGGTCAGATAACCTCTGCAGTAAAACTTCATTAATTTCGGTTTGCTTTTCTTGTTCTTTCATCATCCTTTCATTATCGGCCTTGCATCTTTGCAATTCAACCATGAGACTCCTCACAGTCTCGGCTAGGTTGGGAGGGGTTCCTATTGCTCTTCTTTCATCAGAATCTTCGTCTCTGTTGTGGGAGCCTTCTCCCACCTCTTGGTGAGTCACCATACTCTGCGTCTGTAGATTCCCACGGCTGATCGTCTGCTTGAGTGAAAAGACAAACACTGGTTATTAGTCAAGATTTAAATACATTTTTATAATTTGCGCATAATTTATATCTCTTTCACATGCATACACAGTCGGGTTCTTGTTTCCAAGTTTTAATCTTGGACAAGAGAGTTACGTTAGGGGTTACTCTTCGTAGGAGTACTTCGAACGTAGCTTATGCGCAACTCGTTCATGAGCCCAATTAGGCCGAGTGTCGTAACCATGCTCTGATACCACTTTGTCCCACACCCACTGCGCAAATCAAACTTTTTCGTTGATTTCTCAACAATCAGAATCCCCAAAGTCCTACGAGGCTTAGTGTAGGCTATCTCTTCCCTTTTCCCACCTCCATGTGATTGCAGTTCACGACTATGGGCCGAATCAACACGACGTCTTTTCTCACTTCGCGACTCAGTGCTACCGGAATGTCGATTCGCTCGACTCTGCAAACCCTGACACAGCGAAGTGTCGAACCTCGAAAGGGCTAGCGAGTACAAGTTTCCTGTTTGGGTCTTTTCCTCGTGACCACGTTACGTGACCACGCGCTTAAACCGGCAAAGCCCTTACCGGCTTTTTGCTATTTCGAAAATCGCGATGCATGACCTCTTCCTTTCTCATTCAAATCCCCGAAAAACCACGAAGTCTCCCAATTTTCCCTCCAAAGGGAGATCAACGACTATAAGACTCCCCTAATCAGATGGTTTGGATCCTTTCAAGATTTTGGTTCCTGGGGATTCGATATGCAACGATCCCAAAAAATCATGTCATGTAAATCTCCGAATTCCGGTATGGGGATCCATGTAGGAGATCAATGGTTCTTGATAGAGTGGATCCAACGGTTCATGGGAGTTCGAGACTTTCCCTGGACTCTGACCGCTCACCACGTGTCTCCCTTGATGGACGTTTCAGACCCCTTCGGGACTTCTCTTTTCTATTACCAAACACGTCGGGATTTCGAGTATCGGGATTTCGTGACTCGCGAGGACAAGGTTTCTTTCCCTTTGGTTTCCCGGGTGCCGAAATGCCGAAGCACTTACCAGTAGCCACGTGTCCCTCTGATGGACGGTGACAACCTTCAACAAAGATCAACGATCGTGAATCTTTTCGGGATGGTCAACGATCACGATCAAATCCCAACTTTCCTTAACCTCATTCACACCTCACTCCATTTCGAGGTTTCAGTGATCGGTATTTCGTGACTTGCGAGGAAAAGGGTCCTTTCCCTTTGGTTTCTTGGGTACCGAAACGCCGAAGCGTCGATCGAAATCCACATGTCCCTCTGATGGACGGTTGAGGTGCTTCCATGGATCATGGGGTCTACAGTCCTAATTTCTTCCTTTCTTGCAAGAGTAAAAAGGGATCATGGCATTAATGCCTACGTCTCTTCCTCAAATCTAATGGTCATTATAGACCTTGGATCCTCCGAAAGGATCACACTCATGCATTTCTTTGCAAGGGAAGAGAGGGGTCGAGGTACTATCGTCCACGATCCTTCCCCACATCTAACAATTGTTACCGATCTTGAATCCTTTGAAAGGATTTCGTCCATTAATCGAGACTTAACCACACGGTGCCATCTCAGGGGTTCGCAAGTCGGGATTTCGGGACTTGCGAGCACAAGGGGAATATTCCCTTTGATATTCTGAAGTGTCGACGGGCTTCCAATCTTGCCCACGTGTCCTCCTATGATGGACGGCTTAGATTGATTCCAGAATTTTCACTATGAAAATTCCTGATCTCGTATCATCGTGACTCCCAATTTCACAAACGTTGATATCCCGATGGCCATGCCTCTCATCGGGACTTTCAACCTCCTGTTCATGAGGGATTAACCCTCATGCATCTCTTAACAGATCCAACGACTGCCGGTTTTTTCTAGCTAAGATCTAATGGCTCAGATCTATCCCATGTCGCGCACTCTCTCACTACTTCGTGGACGTGGAAAAATCAACAGTCCAGAGGTTCTCATGGACCTTGGGGGTCTACGATCTCGATTTCCTCGCTATTCACGAAGATAGAGGACAAAGGGGCAAGGTATGTAACGCCCTTGTTTTCTTTCGTCAATCTAACGATCGTGAATGACCATGGATCTTCCGACGGGATCTCGTTCGTCGATCGATACTTATCCCTATGCTGCTACTTTGGGATTTTAAGAGGGTCATTCCTCCTCGTACATGGTTGTTAAGACTTGCACATTCAAGTCCTTTTTCCAGGTTCTTGGTAAACCTTTCCAAGGAGGGAATCTCTATGAAGAGATCTATTCYAGGGCATTCCTAGAGACAGATAAGGGGAAACAACTTCCSGAGAATGGGCTGGAAGTCTGACATGGTTCAACTTATGCATAATTAAATTCATTTATCAACATAATCCATGCGTGGTTTTTCTGTTATAAGAAGATACAATTACTAGTACTGATCAAAATACTACACAGACATTCTTATAATGAAAACATTCACAGTTTCGCAGCTTATGAGCATAATTATCAGAATACATATATTTCAAGGTACCAGAGGAAAAACACTTATTAGAATTAACACCAGGGGTCAAGAAACTGCTGAGAGGGGTGCTCGTTTCCACCCAACCATAGGCTTAGTGACTCCCAACGGATTTACCACTAGCCACCCCCGAGTTGAGACCACGATGTTGTGAGACTATGTCTTTGTTTTCCAGTGACCAAGAGCGAAGGTTGCAATCCTTCCTCTCTGCTATCACTCAGTCTGCATAATTCCAGAGTTCTCCCCTCACGTCTCCCCCCCCCGCGCAATCGCTTCTACCCCATGCCTTATCCTCTTGTGAGGTTGCGTGAGGCGTGATTACCCTCGCGCTGGTCAGTCATGATGGCTCTACGGATAGGCGGTTCACCTCCCCATCCCTCATTAAGCCATCTACCTACCAGCCTGCGAGTCATTAAATTCAGGGCCAACGAGCGCTTTTGGTTCTCCGGGTCAGTGGAGTCCAAATACGGTATTAGTTCTCGGTGGAAGTTAACGCCACCTTTCCAGGTGCCTTCCACCGCCATCGTGGTCTCTTTTTTTGCACATCCCCTCTCAGCAGTCCTACAATAAAATTCAAAAGGTTATTCACATTCATTGACCTTTTCCTCAAGGTCCATTTACATCACATTTTCACATTTATGAGTTTTCCATAGTTCTTGGCCAGTCCCTCTATTTTTACAAACTGGGGGAAACAGGGTGTTACATTCAGCCTCACAGGGATCGAGGAGCCTATTGAAGATAGTAACATATAAGATTGTAAACATGTGCGGCATGACATATTATTGAACCATAATGAAGAGCTTGAGAGAAATATCTTTGTGGACGTATCCCAGGAGGGGGTTAACCATGGTAACACCTGTGTTGTATGAATGAATGCATGTGTTTTGTTGTTGTTAAGTGGTGAATGTTAGATGAATGAAATAACTAGTTAGATCTGGTATTTCACATGCATGAATAAAATGACTGCTATAATCAGATTTTAAAATGAATAAATAAAGATTAAAATATAAAACCACAAATCTCCACTCATTCCTAGGTTGCAAGAACCTAAGTATTGTAGCCACCCATAGAGATATCTCGGGTGAGACTGCATAGTGTACTCAGTGTGTTGCGTTTCCTTTTGGTCTACTAGAGGGGCCGATAGTTTTAGAGGGATTTTGTTGGGAGATTATTAAATCTAAACTGGGGTCAATATGTGACAGTAAGGTAGGATCAATATAACTAATAAGGAATCCTAAGTAGAAGAATATAAAAACAACAAATGGTTTTGTTGCAAGTTGGTTGGAACAGGATGGGATTGAGTATATGAGATTTACAGAAGACGCGTCAAAAGAATGTCAGATCGGACGATAAGACGTTGAGAGAATGAGAACCTAAAAGGGGATGTTGAGACCATGGAATCCATCAAAGGAAAAGATAGAGAGTTGGTTGAAAACAAAGGAGCTGAAGTTTTCACAGAAAGATAACAAAAACTCGAAGTTGACACCACGCAAATATCTGGACAAGTACGTATTCAACGAATTGCATGAAGTATTTTTCTGTGAGTTCCCGCATGTATTGCAGGAGTGGATAAAAAGGTTGAAATAAAACCATCCTACAAATTGGATCAGATAGCTATTGTGGAATCCTATAGAGATCATGTAGTTACAATGAGTTGATAATAAATTTACTCGTGTAATATATTTTTGGTTAGACAACATTGTTGCAGGATTTATCATAGAATTTGCAGTAGATACAAGGAAGTCTTAAAGTGCGGCAGAGAAATATTTCTTGGAGGGATCTCAAGGTAGGTATATCATATCATTATATACTTATATTAAGAGATTACTATATAACAAAGGTGTAATGACAATGGCATCAAACAACTAAACTTCCTTGCGTGCATTGGGGAAGGGGGGAAGCATTGACAGGAGAAGGAGAAATGGAAGGAGAAATGGATAAAGGAAATAAGGAGGAGACCTTGGACCTAATTATGATGGACGAAGACCGGATCAATTGGATCATGGAAAAAAATGGAAGAATGCGTAGTGGAGTACCCTACCAATATAAGATGAACACCAAGAAGAGAGTTGTAGCCACGAGGGAGGGATTATCAAGTGATGAAGAATAGGTAAAAGATCTTCGAGCTGTGGATCAGATTGAGGAAATCTTGCACGCAACATATGAGAGGAAGACAAGAGGTCCAAGAGCAGGAATAGAAGGCAACACTCCTATCCATATCAGTGTCAGTGTGGAACCCATAAACCCATGTGCGACTAATACACCAAGAAGAACACCACCATTTAGACAACCGAACTTTGGGAGAAGGAAGACAGCAGGGAGTACATTTCCAAAAGGAACAACAACTAGGGGATCCAGTTCAGGAAGAATTATTCAAGTATCTACACTGCACAGAGGTAGTAGTTCAACATTCAACATGGAAAGACATGATCCCACCATCAGATTAATAAAATTCAAAGGAGAAGCATTAGAGGACCCTGAGAAGCACTTTTTTATTTATGAAAATATCTGGGAAGCGAAACAGATCATAGATGAGGACACTAAACTTACGCAGTTAGCTATCATGCTAAGAGATCGTGCACTGGTTTGGTACATGAGTTTAGCTGCAAACAGTCTGTCGGGGACAACCAGAACGATTGGAGATATCAAAAAGCTATTGATAAATGAATTCCAGAAGCCTAGTTCAGAGGATCATTACATGAATGAGATGATAGAGATTATATAGAAACCAAGAGAATCTGTATGGGAGATTGACCATATATTCAAACAATTGAAGGGAAAGCTAAAGTATGTCATGACAGATATGTATCATAGGCATCTATTCGTCAATTCACTTCTACCAAACTTGAAATACCCTTTGCGACAATAGAAGTTTCAGATACAGAAAGAGGCTCTACAGGAATCCTTACAACTGGAAGAGAACCAATATCAGAAGATAGATCGAGCCATAGAGGAGTTGAAGGAGGATCTAAAAAACTTAGCATTCCAGCTAAACCAGAACAAAGGTAAGGAGAAAAGAGAAGTCGTGTGGTGCACCTCATGTAGGATAGAATGACAACATAAGAACGAATTCCCAACATTCATGCAGTACATGGCAACAGGAATGACAAACCCGTTGCCAACATGAGGACTATGGTGTGAGATATGTAAGAAACAGGTGCATGATCCATATCACTGCCCAATGATGCAAAAGTACTAGATAGTACCTAAGAGTTCATATTGCAACTTTTGCAAGTTAGTAGGCCATGATGACAAATATTGCAGGACCATGGACTTGATGAGGAAAAGAACATCAGATGCTTACAGGGTGTAGGAAGAAATGATGATCGGGAAAGCCACACCACAGTATAACCAAGTACCAGCCCCGTATAACACTGCACAATAGTAGTATAACATTGTGCAACAAAAATATAACACTACACAACCACAGTACAATACCACGCAACCACACTATAATCCCACATAGTATAACTAGGTGTTATAACCCTAATTTGCACCAGACATGCTTACCTGGCATTCGGCCATCTCATATTCCTTCTTGGCCAAGCTAGTACTAAACAACTCTTCTTAAAAACACCATTTTTAAAGGCACACATTCCCTGATCCACTACAACCCATGTGTACACTCTAGCTGACCCACTACAGCCCACGTGTACACTCTAGTTGACCCACTACAACCCGCGTGTACCTACAAAATCACGAAAAATGGAAAGTTGTCGATGAAACACACAATTTTGGGTAAGTTAACTAAACCTTTTGACCATGCATGGCCAGTCACTCGACCAAATACCTAGCTCCTTCTAGCCTATAAAAGAAGGGGTAGGGGTCCCATTTGAAGGAAGGAAAAATCATAGTAAAGAAACTCTACCCGAATTAGAATTCCCCTAGCCTTAACCTTTTGCAACTATTGTGTGAAGAGAAGCATATACAGAAGCAGATAGAGTATAGTTGAAGAGGATCCCAGGACCAGATTCGAGGAGCAGTTCCGACCACATATTGTAAAGTTTACTCTTGTTAAGATTAATACAAAAGGGAATATTTTTTTCGTCCCACCATATCATGTGTTCAAATTGTGTATTTATTTTATGATATTGTCACATATAACCCATCAATTAGTATATGAAATGCATGTTTGTAGCTGTCTGTTTGTCCATGTGTGAATGCAGTTCAACTTTGGGAGGAGGCTTGCAGTCAAGGAGCGAGTGAAAGCGAAGGGATCGACATCAAATGAAGGATTTAAGGTAGAGTTACCTAGTCTTGTTTGCACCTTTGTATTGCATGAATGTGGGGTTTTGTGTGGGGATAACAGAAAAAAGTAAAGGCCTTTAAATGGTCATTTTCTACATCCATGATAAAACCCTTAGTGCTAGTCCGTAGGAGGGATTTCCCACCCACAACAGAATTGGCGACCGAACTGGGGATCTCTCGGGTTTCGTAGGGATACTTTTTGGTAGTTTTAAATTGGTTTCATCACCTTTTTTCTGAGTTTCTGTAAGAATCTGAGCGAGTAGGGATTATGGTCTTCCATACCAATATTCCCTTCTTTCTTTTCTTGGCTATTTTTTATTTTATGGAATTCATAAAGGTACGCGTGACCTGTATAAGGCCTGCATGCGTGTACCCACGCCCTACCTTCACACAACCTACGTGCACACGCTAGCTGATGAAGTGTCAGTCGTGTGTTTGAGTTCATAATTTTTTTTTTTTAAGAGAGACAGTCATCCTCTCCCCTGTCAGAAGTGATCCTTAAGGGTTTTCTAGATCTCATTCTGGCCTATGTTTTGTAGTTTGTAGCCTAGGTACCACCTCAAATTGGTCTTGTGCTATGAAATTTTCCTTGAATTGTTCTTATTTTTTGTTAAAGTAAGTTTATGAGTCTTTAAGGGACTTTGGTTCTCAATATCAGTAGTCTCTACCAGTGTTTGATTGCTTGTTTTTTCATTTTTGAAGAATTGTAGAGGTACACGCGGCCTGCATAAGGTCTGCATGTGTGTACACACACTCTGACCTTACACAGCTTGCGTGCACACGTTGGCTGTTGAACTGTCAGTAGTGTGCCTGTTGAGAAAATTTTTGTTTAAGGAGAGGCAGTCATCCTCTTCCTTATCAATATTTATACCTCTCAGGGATTTTCTTGATTTAGTCTTGGTTTTTGTCATAGAAGTCGGCAACTTAGGTCTGATTACAACAATAGCTTTCTTTTTCATTAAAAAGTTTTCCTCAATTTTTTCTTTCATAAGGTTTTAGACAAGTGTGAGAGTCTGCTTTCATTAGTTGGTGTGTTATTGTTAGTGACTCTTTGTGATCCGTGCTTAAGATAGAAGTTTTATTGGTCTTTACTTGTCATCATTTTTCCTTTTTGCTTTGCAAGCATTAAATAAATAAAAAAACAAACTCTTTTATTTCTTGGTTTGGTTAAGTGTTTGTTGGTTTGCATAAATAACCAAGAAAAGTTTTTCTTTCATAAGTTATTGGTTGTTTACTTAGGAAAATAAGTAGCTCGTAGTTGACCAAAATCCTATTTTGAGTTTGTTGTTCAAAGATCTTAGAAAAAAAAAATTAGTTTGAAAAGTTGATTAAAATTTTTGTCAAGAAGAAGTTATTTTGTTTCCAGCTTTCTGTTTATCTTTTCTTTCGTCTCTCAAAACATCACTAGTTTCACTTTCATAACCTTTGACTTAAGAGAAGCCATAAAAAATTAACGATTAATTAAAATCAACTAGACTTTGTGTTTGTAGGGTCCATCAACTAGTCTAGGCTAGAGCCTTAATTTAGGTTGGAGAGGAAACTCTTCAAGGCTATAAAACAAACATACGAATCTGTGCTAAGGAGAGTAGAAGTCCAGTAATGTGGAAATTATCTGGGACCCCCCTCTAACATAGGGGATAAACATGAGGTTGCATGCGGAAAGGTAGCGGAGATAACCCCTCCAAAGTCAGACCAAGAGTAGTGGGGAACGCATATAGAGGACTTGTCTTGGGATTCCATTGATCGCATTTGCCACGGAGCTTTGTGGGTCTCAAATCCGTTCGAGGTCCTCAGTCGTCTTCCAGAACACTTGCTTTCGATACCCTTGATAGGTTTCAGGCTTGATACCCTACTCATTGCGGTCCACCCGACTGTTGACTGTACCCGCCTGGTGATTGTTCACGAGCTGGCAACCTAGTTGCCTTTATTTTAGGGACTTACACAGGTGACCGCGGGGGTATACCACAGTACCTAGGGCAGACATCGAACCACACTTTGTAGAGTATACCTGGAGGGTGCTTCTGTATTCAAGTTTCACTTGCACTAGTAAGTTTCTCTAGTGTTGGTTGGTGTAACTGTTCTTCCAACTAGTTAGTTGTTTGCTTGATTTTCCTTTAGGAACTTTTAGTGTGTTCTTTGTTCTCCCTAGTTTTCCATAGTGAGTTTTCCAACCATGGCTTTGGGTATCTAACCTAGGGTGGTAGACCGCCCACTTCGTTGGTCATGAGGATGTTTTGGTCTTCCTCTTAGAAATGTGGAGCCGCCTCTATATAGGCGTTGTTTTGATAACACTAGTCTGCCATAGTCAGTGTGTGAGACTTTGATGGATTTGAACGATCCCACAAGGGGATAACCTGTGCATAAGATATTCATGGCTAAAGGTCTCGATGATACCAACCAAGGAACCCCTTCATAAGGGGATTCTTGTGATTTTCCTTTCTTTGGAAATGTTGGTGTCCCTTTAATGGCCACTTTGTACATTCCTGGGTTGAATGTGGGACTACTGATTTGGTTGGGTACCATTCCAAATGTCTCGAATTCTCTTGACGCTTCTCAGTTAAGAACCTTATGTCATGGGCACCATGTTGATGTTCCTTCATCAACAAAGTATTCTCCTCCTCCTTCTCCCACATCCGGTGAAAGTACAGTTACTAGTAATCAAAAATCTAAACGAAGTAGAAAGAGGAAGAATAGGAAGAAGAAATCACCAACCCCTGCCAGTCATGTTGGGGGAAAAAGTCCAGTCACTGCTAGTCATACTGACAATAGGTCTGTAGCCTCTTCGAGTCATGTTATTGACCCATCACCAACCTTTGCAAGTCACGTTGGAGATGTGCATCCATCCACTGCTAGTCATGCTAGGGGCATTGATTCTATTGAGAAACCTAGACGGATAGGACGTAAGCCTAAGTTCTCTTGTATTCTTTGCAAGGGGGATCGCCTTACTCATTTGTGCCATGGCATTCCAAAGGTACAAAGATTGTGGTCCCTGTCTGCAAGCTCTTCTGATTCTAAGTATTCTAAAGTTTCCTCACAGTCTATTCAACCTTTGGTTTAGAAAGTGGTCACGCCAATGCAGTCATCGATTGATCCCACTCCTCTTTTGAGGGGTGAGGTGCCTTTAGACCTTGTAGTCTCTCGGACTATTTAGCCATTGGTTGAGAAACTGGTCATGCCAATGTAGTCATCTACTGATCCCACTCCTCTTTTGCGGGGTGAGGTGCCTTTAGATCATGTAGTCTCTCAGCCTATTCAGCCATTGGTTGAGAAAGTGGTCATGTTGATGCAGTCATCGGTTGATCCCACTCCTCTTTTGGGGGGTGAGGTGCCTTTAGACCATGTAGTCTCTCAGCCTATTTAGCCATTGGTTGAGAAAGTGGTCATGCTGATGCAGTCATCGACTGATCCCACTCCTCTTTTGGGGGGTGAGGTGCCTTTAGACCATGTAGTCCCGCAGCCTATTCAACCATTAGTTGCGAAAGTGGTCATGCCGATGCAGTCATCAGATGATCCCACTCTTCTTTTGGGGAGTGACATGTCTACCGACTATGTTTTTAGCATTTCCGAATCAATACTTTCAGAACAAGGGGCCATTTCGCTCATTTCGAGCACACCCCCTCCAAGCCCTAGGATGGTTTCCTTTGATTGGAATGATGTTGTTGAGCCTCGTCTCCCTTCTTCTACACCTTTTCAAATAAGGGTTGAAGTTAATTCAACAAAAATTTATCGATGTATCATGGATAAAGGATCCTCTACAAGTATTTTATCCTCCTCGGTTTGGAAAGTCTTGGGATCTCCTGAGCTTGTGTCTTCTTCGCATGAACTGTTGTCTTTTGACAAACGTCCTAGTGAATATTTGGGGGTTCTTCCTCAGTTACCTATCTCGTTAGGTGGGAAGACTATCCTTGTTGACATTATAGTGGTGCAAGGCTCGTTAGATTTCAATATGCTTCTCGGGTGTGATTATGTATATGCTATGAACACTATGGTGTTTATGATTTTCCGGGTGATGCATTTCCCTCACAATGGAAGCACTGTCACTATCGACCAGCTGGCATCTAATAATCACCACCCTAATTCAACGTTAGTTCAGACTACTCCTTAATATGTTCCTAGTGTTTGGGTAGACTCTACCTCGCCACAGGTTAATTATGTGTTGTCTTATCCTCGATGTTCAATTGCTTATGAGAAGGAAGCTGTGCAATCATGTTTTCCTTATCGATACTTGGAATCGGCAATTGATCCATTGGTTTATCCAATGGGGGCATGGGAGCCCTTGCTTCCCCCTCTTGGTCCAAGTGGGCTTGAGTATCCTTCTAAGTTTGATCTCGCTGTTTGTAGATCCTCAAGCCCTCGTGCTTGCGATTCTTCACTGATAGACTCTGCCAGTACTAGCTAGAACCTCCATCGTCATATGGAGTATGGTCAATTTACTTCACCCTTTGGGACTGTCGACCTTCGTTTGCTTGATTTCTCAGATTTTGAATTTCCTTCAAATGAGGCTATCCTTGAATCCATACTACAGTTTCTATACCGCGAGAGGACTTACACCATGGTTTGTGTTTTCTTCCCTTTTGGGAGAGTTTCCAAGTTGACTATCGAAGAGACTCTTGGTCTAAGCCTAGCAGTGGGCTCTACCTGAACCAGTTTCATACATGAGTCGTAGCCCCCACGAGTCTTCTTTTAAGCCCTTTTCAGACCCTCTAAACATGAAAAGATGGTCGAGCGATATTGTTGACCTTCATGCTCGCTAAACTAAAATTTGAAGTCACGTTTGTTCGGCAGTATTTTACCCATTTTTCGGTCTGGATGGTCAATTGTACGAACAAAGGTATACTCTAGGAGCCTCGGTTCTCTAGAAGAGTATTCTCAGGTATAATTTTTACCCTTTTCGGGCCTCAGGGACTAAATTTATGAAAAAGGAACCCCCACAGAGTCCATAGTTAAAGATCTTTTCAGACTCCCTAAAATTGAAAAGATCATCGAGTGACCTTATTCTTTCACACTCATTAAAATGTTCCAGAAGAACATCCCTGACGGAGTCCATAGTTAAGCTTTTTTCAAACTCCTTAAAAATGAAAAAATCGCCGAGTGATCTTGTCTTTATCACACTCGTTAAAATGGTTTTGAATAGACATGTGGTTGGTGCTAGTTTACCCCTTTTTCAAGCTGAATAGATTATCTTCGAAAAAGGTACCCCAACAGAGTCTCCTTTTATGTTTTTTTAGACTCTCTAAATATGAAAAACCGTCGAGTTTACCTTCTCTGGGCTTGTTAGAATTACATTGGAGGACGTTACCATTGTGTGTTTTGTTAGCCGCGTTTGCATACCTACTTCTTTGGCCTAATGTTGGCTCCATGTTGCTCTCAAATGAACCATCTGAAGCATGCATTATACGCAAGCCCTGTAGGACTTTGCCTCTGCGTCTTGACACCTTTGGCCCCTAGAGGATTTTTCCCGAGTGTCCTTTTCCTGCATATGTCCCTTTTCCCTAAGAATCCCTATTTTATGTGTGCTTGGAACTAGTATGTTTGTGAAACTCGATCCTCCTTTGTAACGTAGCATTCTTTTGTTCTTTTTCAAGCTTTCCAAAATTATTGAAAAAGACAAAAAAATCAAATATACCCCAAAAGAGTAAGGGAAAAGTATTTTCTTTTTATTGACAGCACAATGAGTCTTCCTTGGACAAAGCACATCCTTCTGTTTGTTTTTCAAGCCTTGGGATTTAATATGACCTTAGGAAGTTGTTCTCTCTACATAGAGTTGTGTCCTCCTCAATTTGGTTATTCTTCCAAACATATGGAGAGTTTGCGGTGCCTCCTGCATCGTGAACTTATGTCAAAATATCATATTGCCTGAGTCTCATATTATGTCATGCTATTTTCCAAGGGAATTTATTACCAAGCTTAAGTCGGCCCCCTCTACAGATTGACTCTTACCCTCATGCTCGGTCATCCCAAAATCCCAATCAAGTCTTTGTTCGAAATCCATGAAGCCCTCAACCTGATCATCAAAATTCTCTAGACCCTTCCTGACAAGTCGTCAAAGACCTCTGGGTAGTGAATTTGTACACTTATATTACACTCCTACCCGAGTTTTGAATATTTTGAAGTTGATGCTCGAACTCTGAAGGCCTCATCTCTATCCATCAGGCCTGATTCGCTTCTTGAATATAGATACTATAAATGTATATCTTTTTTATTTTGAGATGTATATCTGTTGTGTATTGCTCGCGGCTACACTTTATATAGTTATATGACATGGATCTACAATGTATTTGATTGGTAGCCATGATTTTATTTCATTCTGAGCATGGGTATGCCCACCTCAGTGAGATAATTGTTATTTTGCAGATGGAACCTCCCGAATTCTGGTCCATGGGCCCTCTGGTTTGGTACGCTGATAAAGATTGATAATGTGTTTCGGTCATCAGATGTTATTCTGACCTCACACATTAGGGGGCATCTTTTATAACCCTAATTTGCACCAGACATGCTTACCTGGCATCAAGCCATCTCATATTCCTTTTTGGCCAAGATAGTACTAAAAAACTCTTCTTAAAAACACCCTTTTTAAAAGCACACACACCCTGCTCCACTACAGCCCACGTGTATAGTCTAGCTGACCCACTACAACCCGCGTGTACCTACAAAAGCATGAAAAATGGAAAGTTGTCGACAGAACAAATAGTTTTGGGTAAGTTAACTAAACCTTTCGACCGTGCATGGTCAGTCACTCGACCAAATACCTAGCTCCTTCTAACCTATAAAAGAAGGGGTAGGGGTCCCATTTGAAGGAAGGAAAAATCATAGTAAAGAAACTCTACTTGAATTAGCATTCCCCTAGCCTCAACCTTTTGCAACTATTGTGTGAAGAGAAGCATATACATAAGCAATTGGAGCACAGTTGCAGAGGATCCCAGGACCAGATTCGAGGAGCAGTGTCGACCACATATTGTAAAGTTTACTCTTGTGCAGATTAATACAAAAAGGAATATTTTTTTCGTCCCACCATATCATGTGTTCAAATTGTGTATTTATTTTATGATATTGTCACATATAACCCAACAATTAGTATATGAAATGCATGTTTGCAACTCTTTGTTTTTCCATGTGTGAATGTAGGTCAACTTTGGGAGGAGGCTTGTAGTCAAGGAGCGAGTGAAAGCGAAGGGATCGACATCAAACAAAGGATTTAAGGTAGATTTACCTAATATTGTTTGCACCTTTGTATTGCATTAATGTGGGGTTTTGAGTTGGGAGAATAGAAAAAAGTAGAGGCCTTTAAATGGTCATTTTTTGCATGCATGATAAAACCCTTAGTGCTAGTCCATAACAGGGATTTCCCACCCACAACACTAGGATCCTCAGTACAATGCACCATGAGGAGATTGAACTGGCTACATAAGTGGAGGAAGAGGAAGAGGAGGCTTTGGAAGAGGTAGAGGACTAGTGGTCTTCCAGAAATGTCAAAAACCAGGACACTATGCAAGAGAATGTCCACTTCCACCTGCAATGTGTATGTATTTTCATGCATCAGATCATGACACGGAAGAATACCCTACACTATTGGGGAAGATCCAAGAAAAGAGAAATACAAACAATCATAATGTTTAGTTGATTTCGGTGGAAGCAAGGGATGAAGGAAGAAACATCAACATAGTTACGCGGGGAGGAGCCAAGATAGGAAATGACTCAGTAAGACAAGATCCAATACAACACCAATGGGTGAAGAAAAATGTCGAACCAAAGAAGCAGTTTGATGCGCAGAAAGAAAAGGAGATATTCAAGCAGGTCAGAAAAGAATTTTTTAAGCCAGATATTGCATCAACATCAACTATGAAGCATAATAAGGAAGTACCAATGTATGAGATGCCTCCATCACTGGATCACACCAAAGAAGCACAACCCCTAGGACAAGTAAGTACAATTCATGTTTTTTTGCAATCTTGTGCTAAACTACTAAATGATCCATCATCTATTGAAATGCTACAAAATATGCTAGAAATATGTAGCATGGAGGAAGAAGGAAAGCTAGAACAGAAAATAGGTAATCATTCACACACAAGGAGGAGAACATCGAAATAATTCAGATTGAACGTCAACATCAGAGATTTCAACATGGGAGATATTATACTAGATTTAGGATCTGAAGTAAATGTGCTACCCAAGAAGACATGGAAATGTATGGGAGAACCCACATTAGGGTATTCACCTATTCAACTGAAACTAGCAAACCAACATAGATTTCTACCAATTGGAAGACTAAAAGGGGTGATAGTAGATCTGGATAGAGTGTGCACTAAAGCCGATTTCGAAGTAACAGAGATAATGGATGGCACAACACCTTATTCGTCATTGCTTGGATTGGATTGGGAGTTTGACAATCGGGCCATAATCAACTTAAAGATGAGGAAGATGACATTTTAATCAGGAGAATACATAGTCATTGCACCATTGGATCCATCAGAAGAGGAAAGGTTTGTAGAACCTACTTTCTTAGACCTGGAGGAAATTAACTAGTTGTATAGAACAATCGTGTGAGAAGAATATTATGTGAACGCAACTACAGATGGGGTACTCAGTTGGAGAAGAATCACCTCATGCGTGTCAGACTCCAATACGGGCTGAGAGAATTGACAGCAGAGGTTACATGAAGTATCCACAAGAATATGCACAAGAATAGACTGCATAGTAAGATGGGTAGGTACGGAGATAAGGGAACCTCCCAACTTCCATGGGGTGAATGACTTAGAAGCATTCTTGACACGATATGAAGATGAAGTGTTATAAAATCAGAGGTCTTAGCCCTGGATATAGCACTCAAGGAAACACCTACTAGATGTTGGGGTGCATACAAAGAAATAGTCAAGGACTGGTACCAATGTAAGCGATTACTATGCATTAGATTTGGCGCCAAACAAGGAACCAACCAACTATAGAAATATGACGAACATGGGGAACCAACATAAAACTTGGAGAAGTGTTGAACGCTATGGAGGATGACACCACCATAGGAATGACCTCATCAATTTGTTCACACATTAGAAGGGATTCCAACAAACTGGTATACAGACTAGGAATTGCGTAGAGGAACTACAAATTGGACAGTATTATAGTAAAACTTTACAGTCACTTTCTCATTTGAGCATGAGAACCTAAACATAGACTCAACACCTAAACAAATCAGAGGGGTGATATTCATTAAAGAACTAGAAGTTGAACTCATGATAGAAGAACAACAACAACAGAACAAACAGACAGTAAAAGAACTATTGTCATGCTACCATGTGTAGGTAGAAGCACCAGATGAAGATGACTCACGAAAAAATCAAATTGCAGAAAATGAAGGTGAAAGAGAAGTGGAAGGTCCACCTATGGAATAAAAAGTATTTTTTGTGCTGATCAAGGTGAAGAAAGTCAACATTGGGACAGTTGAGAATCCCAAAATGGCCAACATTGGAGAGTATTGGGATGAACAAACAGTGGACAACATAACAGAGTTACTATGTGAGTACAACGACTTGTTCCCAATAACGTTCAAAGAGATGAAAGGCATAGCAAGAGAGCTAGGTGAAATGAAGATACCTCTCAAATCTAAGGCAAGACCGATATGACAAAGACCCTATAGACTAACCCCAATATATAAACAAAAAGTGAAGGCAAAAATTGATAGGATGTTGGAGGTTGGAATCATAGAACCTATAGAGGAATATGAATGGGCAAGCCCTATGGTAGTTCAGGAGAAAAAATAGGGAAGGATAAGGATATGTGTCTACCTGAGGAAATTGAATGATGCGTGCCAACATGACCCATTCCTTACTTCTTTCACAGATGAGGTGTTGGAGAACGTAAGAGGACATGAAGCTTACTCATTCACTGACAGATTGTCATGCTACCATCAGATCAAGATAGCCACATAAGATAGATACAAAACCACTGTTTCCATAGAATGGGGATCCTAATAGTACACAGTCATGCCTTTTGGACTAAAGAATGCACCAACAATATTTTCAAGAGTAGTCATAGTTGCATTCAAAGAATTCATCCACAAGTTTCTAGAGGTATATCTAGATGATTGGGTAGTCTATAGCCTGTTAAAAGACCATGTACGGGTGTTGAGGCCGATGTTAGAAAGATGCAGGAAGTGTCAGATATTGTTAAACATCAAGAGGTTCATCTTCAGAACACCCTTCAGGATATTATTGGTTCATATAGTATGCAAACAAGGATTTCTAGTAGATCCTGCCAAGATTGTAGTAATTGTTAACCTACCACGACCAAAATTAGTATGTCAATTAAGAGAAACATTGGGACACACATGATACTACAAGAAATTTATAAAATGGTATGTGCAGATCACTGCACCAATGGAGAAATTGTTAAGAAAATACAACAAGTTTTAGTGGAATGAGGGTTGTCAGAGAGGATTGGACACCCTGAAAGAGAAGATGGTAATAACACCAATACTAGTATTCCCATATTGGGAAAATAAATTCCATGCGCATGTAGATGCATCAACCATAGAACTTGGAGCTCTTCTGGTGCAACCAGGATCAAGAGAATTGGACCATCCTATAACATTTTCTAGTACAAAACTATCATAATCGGAGCAGAATTACAATATCATAGAGAGAGAAGGCTTATTTATCGTCTATGTGCTTCAGAAGTTCAGACATTACTTATTGGGAAAACATTTCAATATTTTTATAGAGAATTCAACTCTCAAATACCTTGTCAAAAAGACAGTGTTGGGGGGGAGAATTTGTACATGGTTATTGTTGTTCCAGGAATTTGACTTCAAAGTGATAGTCAAACCAGGGAAGTTGAGTGCAGGACCTGATCACCTATTGTTGGCAGCCAACCCATTTTTTTTTTGATTGCTCTCAAAAAAGCTGCCTACACCCCTTGTCGTATTACGACAAATCATTATCGCATTGTTCTTCTAGACATTCGTCTCATTTTTTGCAACAATTACGATTCAATTTCGTTTCAGTTTTCACAACTGCAAGTGTGAAAACACCTCTTTCGTTGCTTAGATTGTCATCGTTTTTGGTTGATTTGTTGAAAGACGCTTGATCACTGGTTTATCACATGACTGCTAAAGGTTGTC
>ML789029.1:32102-44450 GCA_009831015.1 Picea engelmannii
AAGCCGACAAGTCATCATGGCCACATACCTGTAGTTTGGTTCCAGCGAAGAAATTGAATACACACCTTCGTTGTTCACCCTGAAGGTGGAGGGACGAGACACCCAATCCTTTATCAAGCCTGGCAAAGTCTTGTCAAATTCCTCTCACTCCTTCTCCTTGAATTCTGCGAAGAATTCTTTGCCAAATGTGTATTCAGAGGTCGTTGGAAGCTTATACATAGACTGGATATGCTCGGGCCTAAAAGTTCCAATCATGTCCTGTCTGTCATTCAGAATAGTTCTGGAAGGCAGGTCGACGTGATCCAATGCCCATCGGATCATATCGAAATATGGAAGCAACCGAGGTCTAGTTGCTACCAAGTGCATTTTCGACTGAACAATTGTCCTGTATCTAGTGTTCATGTCGTCCTTCACGATATCATAGTTATAGTCATCAGAATCCGAACAGTTTACTAACTCCGATTGCAGGATATTTGTAATAGAAGACCAGGTAGATACTGAGCCGTCTGTCCGAGGTGAAGTATCTGAGATATTGTCTGTACCCTGTGCGGCGGCTTCGACATTTTCTTTAGCTCCTCTCCTTGGTGCCATAGCTGAAGCTGGTGTTTTCGTTCTTCTGTAATAAACCTGCGTATACATGCAGAGGCTAGTTTACTTGGAGAAAGACTTGCTCTATACACTTAACGAGAAATGTTTTTCTTTTAATAAATAAAACAAGTTTCGTATGTATTTTGGAAATCATGTACCTTTGTCATGGGTTCATTGAATGGCGAATAAAACCAAATTAATTGAAAAAATCTGATCTTATTTTCATCGTGGATTTACCCTGTTTCTTCATTTAATGTCATGAATATTGGGCGGCGTGACAGGTACTCGGGTTATGGAGAGTAAATGAATCCCTTTTGAAGTGTGTCAACCTCGAGGCGTGGGACGTACCTTACTTTAAAAATTAATTTTCTAAAAAATTTCAAATCTTAACGGCTTAGAGATTTCCTCGCTTTTCGTCATCTTGTGAAATTCCCTTTAACGTTTTGACTTTACAACTCGCGATATTGCGAATTCCGATATCAGTATTAATTAACAATAAAACATGATGTATCGGATCCTTAATGATATGATTAACTTAATTGCTGGATCGTGAATCGGGAATTCGAAGACAAGTTTTTAGGAGAATGATATGCCGAGTCACAATATTGCGATGCAGTGATAATCAAGGCTCAATAAAATTATGTCGTGACTTCGTGAATCGGAGTTTCGGATATTTTAACTTTATGAAAGGAAATGCCGAGAGGCGATATGCCGAGAACCGATGTGGCGTGAACCGATGTGCTGAGAACCAAGTTTAACTATGGTTAGTTGTTTACTCTTGGTTCTTGACTATGGTTATTTTAAAAATTATCGCGTTCTCGGCTCTCGGGGTTGAGAAAACAAAAATTTAGGGTCGAGAAATGCTGAAGCGCGAAACCCCGAGGATGTCATAGTCAAGGGTTAAAGGTCTTATACTATTCTTGCCTTGGACGAAAATTAAAGCCGAGTTCGCACTCTCGTGACTCGGGACTTGTGAATTCAAGAAGTAAGGTATCCGGCTTGCGAGATCACGAAACTTGAAAAACCCTAAGGACAAACATACTTGCGAAAAACGGGCCCTTTGTAAGTGACAAAGCATTATTATTCAGGCAACAAAAGATTTTTTCAGAGTTTTATGACTTTGGAAGGAAAAGGGAAAGAAAAACAACTTTATATCTCAAGTATCAAAATATTCTAAATTGTGTGAGGTGAAAAAACAGGGGCGGCTCCAACAATATGAACGATGCCGGCAAGGGTAGATGAGAAGAAATGCTCCAACCAAGGGTGACATGGGTTGCGCGTGGCCAAAATGAAGCAAGTCTCCAACGGTGACGACAAAAGAAAATGTAAAGACTGGAAATACAGGGCGTTTGTACAATAAATAATGAATAATTTTGGGGAGAAATGTACAATACAGAAACGGGTGCCCCAATGTGAAATGAGTGCCCCAGGGAGGGCAGAAATTTTCTTGGAAAAATGATGAAGGGTGGGGGCCCCATTGGTGAGTTTCTGTATGCGGTAGGTGAAACGAAGGTAAGGTTCACAGATGGGCAAACTGATGGTGGATGAAATGGAGGGTTCATGAGCCTGCGGAGGTGCAGGTAAAAAGAATAGAACCATAAAGAGATGATCTGGGAGTCCATATGGGAAGCTAGCAAAATGAGGAGAAGGAGTATGTGGTTGATTTGCAACATGATGAAAGACTATCGAAACTCCCATCCCTAAAGGGTAATGAAGAGCAGCGTGAGTGTCAAAAAGTGCCAAAAGGGTGCTATGAATGGGACAACTCATGTGGTTGAGAATGCTACCAGGTAACAGTATCGATGATGCAAATGGAGGTGTGAGTACTGCAGAGCTGGGAATGAGGATCCTAAAGTCAAATATCAGAGGGCGTGACTGGAAATGTAAATGCAATACAGCGAGAGAGACTACATGCCAGTGTTGAGTATATACCTGAAGGAATGATGGTGATAGATGATGAGCAAGAACCTACACACTGAACAACCAAATATCCAAAGTGAACAATATCTTAAGAGAATCAAAGATATGAGCATGTATTAGATAAATGTGACAATGCACGTGTGTACCTGACCATGATATGAAAAAAAGGGTGCCCCAGGGGCTCAAGATGAAAAGTAACCCAGGGACTGCTGTGATGTAGGTCACGGGATGTTGATCCCGTGGCTAAAGACGGTTTGAAAAATGGACACCTTGGGCTCTCGGAATGGTCAGTGAAAGTTTGGAAAAAGGCCTATATATAGTTGTAGGGCCCACATTTCCACCTCATTTGTACCTACTGCAACAGTGACTGGATGAGAAGATTTCAGAGGAGATTGAGAGATTTGGGGAGGATGAGGCATCTGATCGATGTTCTGCGAGTATCAGGTTAGTGGTCTGATCATCCTGCATAGAAATAGGTTTTCAATTTGTGGGCAGGGTAGGTACGGAGGGCCGTACAGAGGGTTTGATGGGATTTTGTATGGGGTGTGGGCCCACATGTGCAGGCAATCCTATGGAAGGCACGCATAGGTGTGCGCCTGTCCACCGAATACACGTGCATGAGTGTGTGATAGAGGGAATTTAAGGTGAGCCCTAGGGGCGTGCCTGTGAGGTGGACAGACGCGCATCAGTGCGCGCCTGTGAGTTGGACAGGCGCGCATCAGTGCGCGCCTGTGAGTTGGACAGGCGCGCTCTTGTGCGTGGCTATATGATGAACATGCGTGTTCAGTAGCGCGCCTGTGCAGTGAACAAGCGCTCATATATGCGCTCCTGTATAGTTAACGGGGGCGCATATGTGCGCGCCTATGGGTGAAAAAACCGCGCCTTTGAGGCAAGGTTTTAAGGGTAAAAAAATGAGTCTATTTGATGTTGTTGATGGGTATCTGAGCTGATACAGGACTCTGTGTTGTTTGCAGGTGGCTAGCAGTGATGATGCTAGTGCGGTGGTGAGAGCGAGACTGGGCCCAGTTGCGAGAGGATGTGGCCAATGAGGGGCCTATGGTGCGGGTGACTTTAGCAACCTGTGGGTTGCTAAAGTTATTTGAGTGCCCGTTGATACGGGATCAGGAGTACTTACTACAGTTCCTACTCCATATGTGGAGTCTGGAGCTGCACTTCTTCCTCGTGCGAGGAGAGAAGATCCTCTTCACTGCGATGGAGGATGTATATTTTTTGACTGGGCTCCCCTTTCGAGGAATGCCTCTACCGGCAGAGCCTATGCTGCTGAGGGATACAACCCTTGCCACGATTGGCGCGTGATACTGCTCAGGCCCGGACTTTATGTCAGGGATGGTGGTGAGCATCAGTGCTATTGATTCCCTAGCACATCGTTGTATAGCGGAAATGATTGTGCATATATACGGGTCACTTGTGACCTAGCGGATTAGTGGTGGCCAGTTGTTAGTGCTGGAGAGGGTGGTGATGGGCGGTGATTGGTTCGCATGGGGGCTGACGCTGCATGCATGAATGATCGCGTAGTTGGACCATTTTCGCTCCACGGGTGCAGGAGAGTTTGCATTTGGCTCGATCCTGGTAGCCTGGTTTTTGGAGAGGGTGCCGATGTTGTGCCCAAGGGTTCTGCTTGAGATGTCAGGGGCATGAGAGCCACGCTTGAGGCGGTGGTATTCAGTTTTGGTTCACTATGGTGGTGGCGAAGGTGGCCAGGCAGCACAGATATGGCGGCAGATGCCACAGGTAGTACTTCGGTACCCCTATGCTGGGGTTGACTTTCGGGGGGACCCGGACATGGTGTTGTCTCCTGGGGAGGTTTTTGACCATCGAGGTATGTTGAGTATTGTGTATTTTTTTTATTTATATTTTCATTTGAGATATCATTCCATATGTATGTGATATAGATGCTGATACGATTTTTTGTTGTTTTTTTTTGCATGTGCATATGTGGCACCTCGCGGGTGCGAGGTGGAAATGCAGTGAGTGCCAACTTGGCGAGAGCCAGAGGGACGACCGTAGGGAGAGAGACGACGGCGGGAGGATGTCGTGGGTTGACCAACAGAGCCCGAGAGGGCAGTGAGGCGACGTCGTTTTGATGACCCTGGTGCAGGGCCATCTCATGCTCCTCCGGCAGCAGCGGGAGTGGACTTTGATGATATACGCCGTCGTCTAGAGATGGTGTTGCAGGATGTGCCTGAGGGCATGTGGACACAGATCCAGGATGATAGCTTCCTGGAGTAGTGTGTGGGGGTGCCGCCACCATGGCGGGCCATAGTGCGACGAGCAGCAGTGCGGGCTGCGATGACTAGTGGACCCCTTTCGCCGGGGCAAGAGGGTCCGGTGGGTGGTCCTCCACCACCGCCTAGGGTAGGCGGGGGTGGGCCACCACCTCCTCCTGAGGGAGGAGCAGGTGGGGGTGCGATAGAGGCCCCTTGATGTATGATGTACATTTTGTTGTTTATAGGCTGGTGAGCCGGTTTTCGTACCGAGGCGCTGTATTGGCCTGCGAATACATGTATATTTGTATGTAAACATTTGGATGGCCTGATAGGCCTTATATATATATGAGTATACATATTTTAAGATCCTAATGTTGTCTACATGTGTGTTTTTGTTGATGATGATGATGTCTATTCTATCTATATGCTGTGACAGGATTTGTGAGATGTTTATGTAGGTGTAGCTTGATGTGATATATGCCAATCTAACACCATGTTATCTATTTCATCTTCTGTTTGATTCAATTGTCTTGGAATATGTGTAAATGTAATGGAATCAAAATGTCGAGATAATAATCTAACCTGCAAGTATTTGCGAAAGAGGCATGGATCGCGTACATGGTAAACATTGTTGAGCTGGAAAACGACTAGTTGAGAGTCGAGGAAGACACTAAGGTGGAAAATATGATGATATTGGGTGTCGGCCAAGAGGCCAATGACCACAGTGTATTCGGCTTGGTTGTTGGTTGCTGTTCCCAAATAGATGCCGCTTGAATGTAGCATTTCATGTGAGGGGGTATATAGAGCCCAAGCCGCCGAAGCGAGATTTTGTGTCCAACGGCTGGCGCCGTCGGTGTAACCAATGTGGTAGGATGGTGGATGAAGCATCTGTCAATAGCACAAAGGATAGTTTAGATGAGAGGGTAGGAGAAAAAATGTTAAAAACACTAAAAAAGAAGAAATAATAACCTAAAGTAGAATGACTACTTCTAAGCATAAAAATTTTTGAGGTATAACCCATTGACAAGTTCCTTGAGGGAGAGGCCTTTCGGGGGAGGCCAGGATGTATGCGCCTTTGGTGAGGCAATGTTGGATGATGTAAGGGCCATGCCAAAGTGATTCGAATTTTCCATGGCCAAAGGTATCATGGGCGATATCATAGGCCAGGACGAGGTCGCCTTCACGAAATGATCGAAGGTTGACATGGCGATCAAAGGTAGCCTTGGATCATTTTTTAGCTGCCTCGTTGTTCTGTAAGGAAGATCGATGATCTTCATCCAGAGACTCCAAGTTCAGCAAGCGCTGCTCCATTGGAGGAGTGTCAGGTAAAAGCTCGATTACGGTGCGTAGGGTGGGAATTTCGCACTCGATGGGAAGAGTTGCCTCAACCCCATGGACTAAATGAAATGGCATGAAACCTGTAGCGGTTTTTACTGCTGTTTGATAAGCCCATAGCGCGAAAAATAACATATGATGCCAATTGTTTTTATGTTTATTAACCGTGCATTGTAACATGGTTTTGAGGACTTTGTTCACTGCCTCGACCTGTCCGTTTGACTGAGGGTAATATGGTGAGGAAAACTTGTGAGAGAAGCCTAACCAAGATGAGAGTTTGATGAAGATATCATTCTCAAAGTGTTTCCCATGGTCGAAAACAAGTTGGAGTGGTACTCCAAAATGGGATATGACGTGGTTAAAGAAAAAGCGTGCTGCAGTGTTAGTGGCGTTGTTGAAAGTGGGCATAGCTTCGGCCCATTTGGTGAAGTAATCAACGGCGACAACAATGTATTTGTGACCATTGTTGGAGGGGGGATTACAAGTCATAAAGTCGATGCCCCATTTACAAAAAGGCCCCGTAGTAATGACAGGGTGAAGAAGAGCAGGGAGAGCTCAGGCTTTGTTGGCGTAGAGCTGACATTGCTCACATCGTTTCACGGCATGAATGCAATCATGAAACAAGGTAGGCCAGAAGTAACCGGCTCGGATAATATTTTGAGTCATGGATATACCGGAAAGATGGCCCCCACAAGCGTCGTTGTGGTTGTTGTTTAAGACTTTGTTGGCCTCATCAATAGTCAGGCAATGACGAAGAATGGTGTTGACGCCCCATCGATATAGGATGTCTCCGATGAGGAGATAGCGGGGGGCCTGATGGCAAATGCACCGATGATCATCTCGTGATAGGTGGTTACCGAAATTTTGAGTTCGTAGGTAGATGAGAAGGTCACCATACCAAGGATCATCTGAAGCGACGTAAAAGAGATGTTTGTCAGGAAAGTCAGTGTTGACAGGGGGACTGGTGGTGTCAAAGGGGAGGGTTGTGACAAGTTCAGCAAGAACAAGGTCCTTCTTACTCTTAGGGGTTGAAAACTCGAGGTCGTACTCCTGAAGGATAACGATCCATCAAGCGAATTTACTGTTAACTTGTCGACGGCTGAGAAAATATTGCATAGGGTTGGAATCTGCAATGACCTTTGTGGTGAAAAGAAGAATGTAATGACGCAGTTTCTGGACTGCGAGGACAACTGTAAGAGAAAGTTTCTCTTCGTTTTTGTACTTCAAGGGTGGTCCTAAGAGGTTTTTACTGACATAGTAAATGACATGTTCACGATTGTCATCTCTGAGCTGGACGAGGACGCCGGCTACTGATACAGTTGATGCTGATATGTAGAGGATGTAGTCACGATGGTAGTCAGCTGCACTAATCAAAGGTGCATTCGAAAGCGCTACTTTAAGATCATCAAATAACTGTTGGGCATAGTCATCCCAATGAAAAGCGATGTTTTGGCGTATTAAGCGAAGGAAACCGTGTGCACGTATGGCGTAATCAGGAACAAAGCATCTAAGAAAGTTAGCTTTGCCCTGTAGACTCTGAAGTTGTTGTAAATTCCGAGGAGGTGGAATTTTGGTGATAGCTTTGACTTTGAGGGGGTCCACGGTAATACCATTTTGGGAAATGATAAAATCGAGGAGGCACCCTGCGGTGACGCAGAACACACACTTGAGAGGATTCAATCGGATGTTGTACTGGCGACACCGTTGAAATATGATTCGTAAATCATCGAGATGCTGGGTGCGTTTCTTAGATCGAGTGGTGAGGTTGTCTAAGTAGGCGAGGATGATTTCAGCCAGATCGTGAAAGATGTATCTCATCGCCCACTGGAAGGTTGCGCCGGCGTTTTTTAAGCCGAAAGGCATGACACGATATGAAAAAGTACCCCATGGGGTATTGAATGTGGTTTTATACTGATCTGTTGGGTGGATTTGAATTTGGTTATAGCCAGAGAATCGATCCATAAAGGAGAGAGCCTCGTGGTCGGCGCAGTCATCGATAATTTGATCGATGAAAGGCATTGGAAAGTTGTCTTTGGGACATGCGTTATTGAGATCGTGAAAGTCTGTGAAAACACAGATAGTGCCCTGTTTTTTGTCGATGGGTATAGGGTTGGAAACCCATGAAGTGTAAGCGATGGGGTAAATAAACCCGGCCATACGTAATTTGTCAATTTCGGCTTTGATAGTTGCGGCCTTGGATGGGTGTAGCGGTCGCTGTTTCTAGTGAACTGGTGTGATGTTAGGCCAGGTGTCTATGCGATGCTCGATAATAGATGGGTCAAGGCCAAGCATTTCTGTGTATGACCAGGAGAAAATATCCCTATATTCCTGGAAGAGGGATTTATATGTGGTGATTTCCTGAGGAGTGCAAGTAGCTCCAATGATGATTTCTTCGACGATGTCGTTTTTAATGGAAATGTTGATTTTGATGGTGGGGGAAATGTTGGCCATATTACCTTATTCAAAAGCATCGGGGGAAGGAATGGAATTGTTGAACCAATCGATAGGCCCTGATGGGATAAAATCTTTGGTTTCGACCGCGTAAATGGGGTTTTGGTTAGGAGGCATGAGGGCTTTCTGTGGAAAGAAGAGTGCACAATGATGTAGTGCATCCCAGGGAGAGTCGGGGTGTTGTATCTCTTCGAGTATTTCCTCGTCGCATTGGAAACGATGAGAATATAATGGATCGTGAGGAGTGATCTCAGTGACAGTGTGGTTTCCCCCTGGTAGAGAAGCAGAGGGGGCAATGCTAGGAGAGGGGGAGGGTTCACTCGACATGAACCATATGTTGAAGTACTGAGGGGTACCTGTGGTGGTTGCGTGGAGAGTTTCCATAGGGGAATGAGCAGGAAAATTGGCGGGGTTGTGGGGTAAATCCTCAGAGACATCATATAAGAACCATGGGGGTGTTTGGAGTGCTTCAGGTTCAGGAGAAATGACATGAAGATCCGCTAGTGAGGAGGTAAGATCAATTATCGCCTCTGCGGGTTGGTGATGCAGATCCAATTGAGGTTGCCTATATGCCAGGATCATTGTACACTGGTATGTAAAATGAGCTAATGAAGCGTAGAGAGAGCAAGGGCATCTCATGCGTTCATTGACTAAAGTGGTGACATAGAGAATGTCAGTGATATTTGTTGTGGAGGACGTAGCAGGGTGTGGGTCGTTCTGGAAGTTTTGGCATACAGTAGCTAATGTCTGTCGGAAGCGTGGTAGTGCTAGGAAATGATGGGTATAATGGACATACTCTGAACAGATAGCACACGCAAATTTGGTCCTCAACCCTTTACTACTGGAAGGTTGGGTGGTATTAGGACTAGCAGTAGTGACGGGTGTTGTGGGAGTTTGATTTAGGGGAATCAAATTCCGTAATTCTGGTAGTGATGGGCAGTTGTTGGTTTGGTGACCCTCTTTCTCACATAGTGCGGAAGGTGGTGGGATGCATGGAGGAAGTGGGGCAGTGGGCTCCTTCTTCTTTCTCCTGCCCCCAGCTGTAGCAGGGGGTATAGGGAGTATGGGGGTAGTTGGGGTAAGGACGGGAATCGTCATGGGGAGGCCTTCCTGTGGAGGAAGGGATGGATGAGGGACCATCTTAGGTGGATGTAAATACCACATTGGGATTGCTAACACCATATTAGGTAGTGTGAGTGTTGCGGCTACCTCAAAAGCTTTGATACTGGGTGGAGGGTAAAATAAGGGAATTTGAGTGAGGGGTTGGGGAACTGTCTCTCGAATGGGACTATGCCCCTGAGGGGATGTGGATTCATGGACTGTTGGGTCCGACGAGTGTGCAGGAGGCTCCGGCTGGAGTGGTTCTGTGACTACTGAGACGTCAAGAATGACGGAAGCCTCCTGAGGAGGAAGAGCATCCTCCGTGTGAGTTCTGTTAGATGAGATGACGCATACTTGATTAGGGGGAAGGAGTGGTGGTGCTCCATGGTATGTCCCTAATAAGGATGGATCTTTGAAAATCCCAGGACCCATCTCTATGAGTGGGTATGTGTCGTGGTTGGTGTGGATGAGAGGAAGAATGTTATCGAGGTTGGCAGATGGGTTAGGCTCATAATGTGAGACTTGTTCGATGGTCACGATCTTCCCGTTATGGGGGAACATGATTGTCCGAAAGACGGATGATGCCACTGCCTTCATAGCATACATGTAGCTACATCCGAACAAGATATTGTAATCGAGCGGAGCATGGATAACTTCGATATCAATGAGAATAGTTTTGCCCCCGAGTTCCATGGGGACATTTTGGAAGAGCCCTTCAGAAGATGATGGTCGTCTGTCATAATCTCGTAATGTGATGGCGGAGGGTATGAGTTCTAGGGAACCAAGTTTGTAGCGTACCAATTGCTCTGATACCAATTTGTGGTGTACCCTTTCACTACCCAGGTTTCCAAACCTCTCAGTTACCGTTCTGTACATGGAATTTACAGAATTCATACTAGGTTTTATAAGAAAATGCATTTAACACAATTAAACACACTTAAAACTCAGAGTAAAATATATGGGTACTGCTATAATTAAACAAGCCATAGCATTCATCATTAATTCATTTACACAACGGAAAACATGATACATAAACAACCAGACACGCATAACATGATCAAAGCATAATTCAAATACTTATCTTTTAACAGCTGTAGAAAACACCAACCGAGTGCAGGCCTTCCACGAACCTCCTAGCCTTAGACCACACTGTTCATCAGCTCAACAGTGGGTCACCCCCGAGCTGGGACCGAGCTCCACCCTAAGGCAAGGAATCCTAGGCTAGGCTGAGATTACAGGGAAGACATCACAGAAATATCTAGAAGGATTCTTTCCAAAGATGCCATCTTACGCCCACTACTACTAGACCCTCATTCCCCACATGCCTGTTCTGCCCGGGAGTATACACCTTCACACGCACATTCCATCCATGCTAACCTCCCCTTCTGGGTCTCGGCAACAGGCCGGATTAGGAAGTCTCAGAGCCCGTAGCTGGTGCTGGACACTCTCTGGAAGAAAACACTTCCCAGCAAACTCTTTCACCTGGAAAGAGCTGCTCGTAGGCCTGACAACCTGCCTCTTCAAACCACAATCACCTCCCTCACCTAGAGAGAGGTTACACACAATCTAAGCACAAGTTCACACTGGCCAGTAAGCCACGCGCAGTCTAGCACTGCGTGGCCACAACATCCAACTGGGAAACAAACACGGGCTTCCCAAACAGGCTCAATAATCACGAAATAGACTCACGGTTTCGGTTTTCAGGATTTCACAAGGTGTAAAGAGATTCCACTCACAGGCTTGATGGTTCAGAACAGAATGTACGGGCTATCTCAGAATTACACATGCCTTTTTCTGGTTCGAAGGATGAAACAACTTTTCGGAACAAACACAAACTTTTTCCCAAAGTCTACACAGGCTTCCGGTTCAAGGGGTGTACGATTCAGAAGATGCACGAGGGTATCTCTACAAAGGTTTGACCCATTCATGCTCAGACAGTCCTGGTCGAATCGAGGAGGAACCTACGCAGCAGTTGATGGAAATGGGAGCGGAACCCCCAACACAGCTTTCTTTGGCAGTTTTAACTGCATGCACATGGGTTGACACCTGTCACCCATGAAGCTCGTTCCTTCACATTTGGAAGTCACTCGTCCTTCCAAAGAACTTAGGGTAAAATAATATGCACATGGCTCTTTTTGGAAAAAATATTAAAATATTATTCCAGGCCTAAGCCCCCTAGGCTTAGCCCCTAGGTTCAACACCCAGCCCCTTTCCCACCTTCCAGCCCCTAATTCCTTGCCCACTCTGTGGACGCTCAATCCCCCATCACTCTTTCATCGTGGTCATTTTGTACCTTGCGTTTTTTATATTTTATTGAAGTGCTGCATACAAACAGATACAAAATCCAGGCCCGTGGCCTTCTACCCTTAGGCTCTCTGGCCTAATCAAATACATAAGCCTACCGGCTTATACAAAACTTGGCTCACCAGGCTATAACACATATTTACAATCTCTTTCAGAGCATGGTTTACATCGGGGCTCGGCCTTGGGGACACTACAATCCCCCTCCCTTATTTTTTCACTGTCCTCAGTGCAACTTACACTATCTCTACAAGCCTTTCAAAATTTGCAAAAAGATGCGAGTACTCTACACGCATAACTTCTTCATGCTCCATGTCGCGTCCTCAGGACCGTACCAGGTCCACTGTACCTTTACAAGCTCTATAGCTCGATTTCAGAGCTATTTGCTTTTCCTGTCCACTTGCAGGACACTTTCTGGTTCCAC
>ML789029.1:60984-101317 GCA_009831015.1 Picea engelmannii
AGTCTATATGGAACAACCAGAGGGTTTCAAATTGTCTGATAACCCTGACTTAGTATGCAAGTTGAAGAAATATTTATATGGTTTAAAACAAGCCCCTCGAGCCTGGTATCACAGACTGGATACGTATCTCAAAGACAAAGGGTCCAAGAGAGGAACAACTGACAGCAATATGTATATTAAGACAGAGGATAATGAGTTGCTCATCGTACTGGTCTATGTAGATGACATCATCTTTGGATGTAATAAGGACTCACTGGTACAATGGTTTGCTTCTGCCATGGATTCCGAATTTGAAATGTCTATGATAGGAGAACTGTCATTTTTCCTTGGTCTGCAAATTACTCAGAGGTCCGATGGGATCTTCATTTCTCAAGGAAAATATTTAAGAGAAATGCTGAAAAGATTTCAAATGGAAGATTCTAAACTTGTGGGTACACCTATGGTAACTAGATGTAAATTAAGCAAGGATGATGATTCACCTGATGTTGATCAAAGCTCATATCGATCAATGATAGGAAGCTTGTTATACATCATAGCATCTCTCCCAAACATAATGCATGCTGTAGGAATGGTAGGAAGATATCAGGCTGCTCCTAAACAGAGTCATTTGCAAGATGTCAAAAGGATATTCAGGTACTTAAAAGAAACAATGACTTATGGTCTGTGGTATCCCGGAAATCAAAGTCTTCAGTTGACTGCTTATTCAGATGCAGATTGGGCAAATTGTGTTGATGAGAGAAAAAGCACCAGTGGAGGAGAATTCTTCTTGGGTAACTCCTTAGTAGCATGGCTTAGTAAAAAGAAAGGTTCCATCTCTCTTTCAACCACAAAGGAAGAGTACATTGTTGTTGCTACCTATTGCACACACGTACAATGGATGATTCAGACACTTGCATACTTAGAGGTAAAATATACTGCACTGATCCTAATTCATTGTGATAACACAAGTGTCATTAGTATCTCTAAAAATCCTTTCCTCCACTCCAAGACAAAACATATTCCCATAAAATATCATTTTCTGAGAGAGCAGGTCACCAATTAGATTGTTCAGGTCCATTACATTCCCACTATAGAACAAATTGCAAACATCTTTACTAAGCCCCTAGCCAAGATATCGTTTGAATATCTTAGAAAGAAGTTGGGTGTCATTTCGTTTCACACCTAAAAGAGTCCATCTTGTTAGGGGGAGATTCGTATTGTTTGAATATCTATTGCCTCCTAAAATTACTGCAATAGCTTAGGGGGATCTTGTTTCTTCTTTGACATTGATGTCAAAGGGGGAGAAATGAATTCGGGTGCCTTAGTTGCCATCAATGCCAAAGGGGGAGATTGTTGGAAAATGTTTACCAAGTAGCTTATGCTTGTCATTGATGGCAAGTACAACAGTGGAGATGGCAGGATCAGAATGTGCATCGATGGACAAACAGGAACAACGTAGGATCAGGAGGAATTAGTGCAGAGTCAAAATTCTTCCAAGTAAGAACGATGTGTAAACTTGGAGGAGAAGCGTCGCTGATCGTTGGATCCCATCCAAAATTCTTGACAGCATGAGGGCCGTCAGATCTAAATAAAAACAAGAAGAGCATGCGCTGAAGAGAAGGATAGATCTCAGGTGTTAGATCTGAGCGAACTCGGAAGCTCGTGAGTGGAAGAGCTGAGGATTTGGTGTTAAATGTCGCGAGGAGCGAGAACGCGAGGTGGCAAAGTGGCGAGAAGATCAGGACCGTCCATCTGGGAAGGACACATGGCAGAGATCAGAGAGATCTTGTGAACTCGAGGGTTCGCAGGATAAAGGCCCAAGGATTGGGTGTTCAAAGTCGCGAGGCGCGAGGACGTGAGGCGGCGAAGTGGCGAGAGATTTATAGCCTTCCATCTAGGGGGACAGGTTGTGAGAGATCGAGAGATCTCGCGAACTCAGGAGTTCGTAGGTTGAGAGTCCAAACATTGGGCACTCCAAGTCGTGAGGTCGTGAGGTAGCAAGAGAAGGACAGCCGTCGGATCTGGATTACAGGAGGACTGTTGGATCTGCGTGGGCGATCACATGAGGCGAAATATTGTCATCTCGTTGACTGGAAAGTCACAACAATAGCGAGATGTGAGATCACGATTTAATCAAGGACCGTTGGATCAAGAGGATGCGTGGTGAAAGATTAGAGCACCATAAAGCACCATCTCGGAGTCTCGCCTATCGCGACTTGGAGTGATGAGAATCTCCAGCGAAGAAACAATGAGATGTGAGATCACGATAAGATCCTGACCGTCAATACACCAAAAGATGTGGACCGTTGATCTGAGCTCCATCTCGGAGTCTCTCCTATCGCAACTTGGAGTAACGAAAATCCCCAATGAAGGAACAGCGAGATGTGAGATCACGATGAGATCAGGACCGTTGATACACCAAGATCATGAACCGTCAATCAGGGTCGATGAAGATCAAGAGTTCGATTGTCTCAGAGAAGACGAAGAGTCTTAAACTACTAGAGAGACTGAGGAATCTCGATATAACATACAATGATGCTGGACACGCGGGGAGAACCACCAGAGAAGCTGAAGAGTCACGATGATAATCAGAGTCAGCATGCAGAGGCATTGCGAACACTGCATGCACAAGGTGCACAGAAGCTATAAATACACGGTACATAGAAGAGATGGGAGGCTATTTCTGTTGGAGGTTGTTGTGATTGTTGTTGGTAAAGGTAATTCATGTGTGAAGAAGGAGGGGAGTGCAGCAGTTGAATATCACAGAAGAGGAACTATGCAGAGAATGGAGATGGCCCACAGAGCATAAAAAGAAGAAGCCCAAACAGCGCAAGTGATGTGAGAAGAAAGGCAATGAGGCGGACAAAGCAACGAAATGCAGCAGAACAGTGATAAGACTGGTAAGCCATTGTTGAACATTATATCACTGTAATAATTTTGAGTAACAAAGAATTAATATTTCAGGGTGGTTGGGAGGTGCTCGGGAGGACTGTTGTCCTCAGAGGTTCAAGTGGGTGCTTGAACATAGGGATTTGTAGCTTCCATCTGGTTGCAGCCAGAGAAACCAGGGTGGAAGGGTGGTGCAAGGAAGAACTCTTGTTCTCTATTTTACAGGTTGGTGCATGTATGATTGGAAGTTGGTGCTTCCATCCAGTTGGTGCTGGAAACACTCAGGGAGTTGGTGCTAGAGAAACCAGGGAGTTGGTGCTTCCTTCTAGTGGGTGCTAGAGAAAACAGAGAGTTGGTACTCTCAGCAAGTAGTAACTTGCAAAACAGAGGTTTTATCCTCAATATGAGTTGGTGCTCATATGTATGATACTGTAAATATTGTAACCATTACTTATCATATAAAGAAAAAGAGGTTTTTACCCTGCATGGATTTCCTCAGGAAATATCTGTCTCTGTGTTTCTCATATATGTGACTAATGTTGAATGTGCCATTGTTCATTTCCCTGCATTATTGTGATCATCATTTAGTGTCTCAGCAAAGAGTTTAAAAGAATCATAACTGTTTAAGCACGGTAACAACTGATTCACCCCCACCCCCCTCTCGGTTGTCCAACAAGGCTGACTGAGGTAGTCAACAACATGATTGGAGATATATGTATCATACTTGCTGTTGATATGGAACTGCTAGAAGTAGGTGGACCACTTCTAATGGCATTCATTATGAAATTTCCCCTGTGTTTGTATGAACTGCAGAGGCTTGTGATCAATGTGTATGATCATCTCTTTCCCCAGAATGTAACGTTTCCATTGATGACATAATTGTACAATGGAATACATTTCCTTTTCATAGGTGGGGTATTTCCAGACAGTATCAGAGAGTATCTCACTATGTTATGCCATTGCATGCCCTTGTTGAGTGATAATTGCACCCACATCATATTCATATGCATCAGTCTTAATATCGAATGGTTTTTGCAGATCGAACAAGGAGAGTACTAGAGATGAGCACAAGCGATGCTTCATATCATTGAATTCTCATTGTTTCTCCTTCCCACACACTAACTTGGCCCTACCACTACCCTTGGTCACCTGGCTGAGGGCCCATGTGATATGGGAGAATCCCAACACGAATCATCGGTAGAAGTTGTCTAGTCCCAAAAAGCTCTGAAGCTTGGTCAGTGTGGTCAGGGTTGGCTAGTCACGGATGACTTGGATATTAGCTGGATAAACATGTACCCCATTCTCATCAATAATATAACCCAAGTATTGGACAATGTTCATGCCAAAAGAGCATTTTTCCAATGGAATAAAGCTTGTGTTGTCACAGAGTGCTCAAAACCTGTTGAATATGCCACATGTTATCCTCCCATGTTCTGTTGAAGAGAGGATGTCATCCAAATATACTACTAAAAAGGAGTTGGGGACAAGTCTTAATACATCATCCATCAACCTCATGAAATTGGTCGGTGCATTTGTTAAGCCAAAGGGCATGACTAGCCATTCGTAGAGACCTTCTTTAGACTTGAAGGTTGTCTTCCATACATCATTTGGTTCGATGGGAACCTGGTGGTAGCCAAACTTTAGGTCAATATTGTTGAAGAAATTTTCCCCCTTGAGTTGGTCAAGAAGGTCATCAATCCTGGGGATGGGGTAGTGGTTCTTGACTATGATTTTGTTTAAGGCTCTGTAATCAATGCAGAGTCACCAAGTCTCGTGCTTCTTCTGCACCAGTACAATTAGGCTTCTGCAATGGGATGAAATGGGTCTAATGTGCCCCTTTTTAAGAAGCTCTTGGATATGTCACATGATTTCATCATTCTCCATCAGTGAGCACCGATAAAGTGGTCCATTAGGTAGAGGTGCACCAGAGGTCAGATCAATTGGATGCTTGACTTGGCAGTGTTTCGGTACCCCTGTAGGTGAGGTGAATATGTCTCTGTATTCTTCCACGATCCCGTCCACTTGCTTATGCTACAAAGAGAGTCATTTTGTAGAGGCCACAGATGTGGCAGTGACCTTCTTCTTACTGTGAGCATGGATCACAAAGAAGATGAACTTCCCAGTCTTTGAAATGACCTTACTACATTTCTTAGCAGAGATTAAAGAAATAGCAGTAGGAGGTGCTACCTCTGGGATCCTATACAATTGTCTACTCAAAGTAATAATAAAACTATGGTGTCTAGACTCATACATGACATGATGCTTCCAAAAATATGGTTGTCCTAAAAGAAAATAACAAAATTCAAGGGGATAAATATCACACAATACCTCATCTTTGAAAGGCTTGATGTCATAGGAGAGATGACATTGTTGGATGACATAAAGATCTCTTATGTGGTGAAGCCAGCCAATGGTGTAGAGTTGTGGGTGTGGTGTTGTAAGGCTATGGGTGCGATGTCGTTGGAAGGTCCAACCACTTGAATACCTTTTATAAAATCAGTTTCTTATGACTACCATTGTCGAAAATGAAATGAATCAGATCCACCTTGACCCACATCTGAGAGTCAAAGAGTCGTTCCCCTTACTTTGTTTCTTCTAGTTTTCTTGGCCAAAATTTGGTGGTAGCAGAAGTGGCACTGGGTTCAGCATCGGTAATATTCTTCCCTCCTTTAGGATTTGACTCAGAATCAGAAATAACCTCTAACTCGAAAGCCTTCAGCTCAGTCACGAGGGACTTCTTGGAGAGGAATTCTTCGGTGTTGTTCCAAGGAATTTTATGGTACTCACACCATTTTCCTGTGTCCTTCTTCGTCTTCTCATTTCCATTATTATGTTTTATATTGGACTGGTTTTCCTTAGGGTGACCATATTGAATTGGTCCCTTGTTGTGTGGGTTGAGGATGCCTTTTCCCTGCTTCAGCTGTGAGGGGTTTGCAGATCCAAACTCTCGTTGTTTCTACTTAAATTTCTCCTCGATCTTGACAGCGTATCGATAAGTCATGCCCAATGAGGCAATGTCCAGGAACTCCATTTATTTTTGAATGTATCTATGCAAACAGTCATGGTATTTAATAACTAGATGATGCTCAGAGTCTTTGATACCCAATTTGGTGCATAGGGTATGGAAAATATTGGTGAAATCTAGTATTGTCTGGTCCCTTTCTTGACAGAGGGTGGTCCATCTGGTGTACTAGTCCTCATAGCTTCCAACAGGGTAGTATTGTTCTTTAATGGCATCCTGGAAGGAATCCCATGTAGGGTCCACCACAAATATTGTAGATTCCTCCATAGCCCTTTTCTCAGAGTAAGTATCCCACCAGTATTTAACATGGGGAACGACCTTGAGGAGTGAAAAAGTAATTTTTTCCCTATCAGAAAAATTGTGGATCGAAAAATATCCTTCGAGAAGATTCAACGATTTATATATAACATTAGTATCTATCAGTCCTTCAAATAATGGAATATCAAAATTTACCTATACCTTGAAGGGGGTTCCATGGCCACTTGATGAAGATTATTCTCCTATCGGTAGTCATCGAAGGATCTGTGTGAAGTTCTCCATCATTCCATTCCATTAGAGCAACATTTTAATAATATCTCTTGCTCCATCATCTTTATTTTCATCCCCTATGGGTTGTTGTTGGGCTCAACGTGACCAATATTGTAATGGATCGATTGATTCGAGTCCCAACTTCTTGTACCCAGATCTTGTCGGGGACATGCACGAAGAAAAAAAAATAAAGAGCAGAATGCTCTGATACCACTGATCCAAATTTAGGAGCGGAACGAATGTATTAATAGAATGAATACAATAAACACAGAGATATGGATAATAACACAAATATCCAGTGAACAATATATTCTATTAAACAATGAAATAGGTTGAAACTATAAAACCGCAGAACTGAGACACTTTCTCTAATGGTGGTAGCTATCTCTGAGAAGAGATGTGGCTTCTATGCGGATCCATCTAAGAAGAATGGATTACAATGAGGCTCCATAGGCATTTTTGATATTACCCATGAATTCCAAAACCCTAGATATCTAAAAACCTAACCCTAGAAGGTGAAATGTCAAACGTCATGTGGGCCCTATGGGTAAGTTGATGTAATTTGGTACCTCAACTTACTAGGGTCATAAATTTTGAATACAAACTCTGTTTTAGGCATGTGATATCCTGTTGGAAAGGTATTTCAGAGAAATACACATTATGCCATCAAAATATGACTTCATTTATAGTTTGACTGTGGCGAGCCAAAAAAACAATGTTTAGGGCCCCAAAACAACCCCAGAATTACAAGAAGATGTGATGAAATGAAAACATAAAAAATAATCCAGTTGGATTAGGCGAGAAGCCACTCGTATCCACCTAGAGGATGTGTGGGGCTTCAAATAACCCCATAAGTGTAGAACACACAATTACAAAGCAGTACAAAAGAACGTGCTAAACAAAAAATGGACATGAGGAGCCAGTTGGAATAGGTGGGTGGCCACCAATATCCACCTGGATCACTCTTCTTATGGATGTCCTTCATTCATGCATTTAGTGCACCCAATATCTAAATTTCTAGTTTGCAAGGCTATGTCTTTGATATATTTTTCATTATTCCTATCTTTTCTTCTTGCCTCCTATTATTGGATGATATTGTCTAGTCCTCGTTGGTCTTAATTTGTTATGCCTTATTTAGTGTTTCTTCCTATATCTTTATCTCCTGCATTCTAAGTGGATCTGTAATCCTCTGTTGAAACTCATTGGTCTTAATTTGTTATGTCTTATTTAGTGTTTCTTCCTACATCTTTATGTTCAGAATTATAAGTGGAGCTCTAATCCTTTGTTAAAGCCTTGGCATTAACCATTGGACTACTAGGTGTTTGTTGATGGTATGAGAAATTTGATATAGAAAATCCTTAGATATTTTATCAAAATATCAAATAGATTCATTTGGAATTTGTTTAATTTCTTTAAGCATTTGCACAACAAAGTAATTAGCATATTGGGTCTTAAAGAATGATAAAAATAAATATGTATTTCATGTTTTGTTCTATTTTTATTTTCTATAATGTTCATGAACAATGTCAAGGCTCTCCTTCCTAATGATCCTACAAAATGAACCATTTTCTTGACTTCATTATTTCCATTGGTGGCACTCCAAATCATGTATGAACACATTGTCTTCTAGAATCTTCATCTCCTCTGCACAAGGGAAGGATTTCATTGTTAATGTGCTCTATGTTTGTTGTAGGGGACTATACAATAAATTGTGTCAGTGGTATTGGAAGTGTCAATTGACTATGCTTTTCAACTAATGATGTTTCATTTTGCACAACAATTCTTATTATCTACAGAATATTGTTGTGATTACATTCTTCTTTTCGTTCAATTTCTTCAAAATCAATATAGCACTCTCTATCTATATACTCTATCAAAATATGTCTATGTGATCTACGATATTCACTATCTGAACCAACACAACCATCAATCGATGAAGTTTGTATCTCTTCCTTTATTAAATTTTTCAAGGAGCACATCCATGAGATTTTTGACTTGTTACATGATTTTCATCTTCTTCTAGGACAATCTCCAATAAATTGTTTTCATTTTGTGTCTTTTGAATCAATATTATGTTTTATATTTTTCTAGTTTCATCTATTCAACCCCATATAGAGGTTGTTCTATATTCAGTGTGTAAACTATGATGGAGTGTTTTATTCATGCTCATAGTTTGTCGTAGAGGCTAACAATAATCATACTATTGGCCCAAAATAATCAATATCTTTATATTATACATTATTTGGAAATTTTTGGCCTCCCATGCTAACCTTTACATCTTTCAAAATGTTTTAAACTTTAGGAACCATTGATGATGCTTCCACTTCTAGATCTAGTTGGTTCTCCAAACTTGATTTAGAAAAGGTTAACATCTAATCAAATTGACATTCCGATATTTCTACAACCTTAGGAACCATTGAAAGTTCTTTCACTTCCATGCCTTGTAGGTTCTCCTAAATCCACTTAGGAAAGATTAGAAATTTATCAACTCGAGCCTCAAGTGTTTCTTCATTTATTATAGATTAACAAGGATTTCTATTCCTTATGGCTTCTCACACTTAATATCCCCTCTTACATATTTTATCACATTCCATATTTTTCAAGTCGACTAGATATTTATAATATTTTATTCTCTATTCTTTCATTTTCTTTATCTATGGTATACTCTATTTTCTTTTCAGTTAATACTTTCTTTCTCTAACTCCTGGGCATTCTTTCTTTTCTCTCTTCACTAGTTTCTCTCTTTTTCAGTTCAAGTTGACTAGGGTTTCATTTATAGAGTCATATCATGAGAATTTAATCCCTCCCCCTGGCCATTATTGGTCCTAACTTCTATCTGATTTGGCGATGGTGAATTTCCAATGTTATTTCCACTTCTTCAAGTCAATGCTCAATGATGGTAGTATCGATGGCCTTTCTTCAACATACAATGAACCCTTTTCTGTATAAGACATTTATGGAAAACATTAGGTACAAAATAGAATAATTTATTATGCAAGTCAGTGTAAAATATTCTCGTGTTGTATCACCACAATATTTCCCAAGACACTTCCAAACCACTTGTATAAATTTGTTCTATTAGAATTTATTTTTTTGATAGAAATTCTTTGTCTTTCTCTAAATTCATGCTCGTTTCTTCTCCAACAATTTATTGATCTTGTGTAGTACTAAATATATCAAATTGCCATGGGTTTATATAAAGAATCATGCCCTACCTCATGGAAGGGTCATTTGATTCCTCTTGCATAATATTTTTTAACTTTCTCTTCAACCACTATGTTATCACAATCTGTGAAGGTATGTATGCATGCATGATATTTTTCTTCAACCAATAGTCAATTCGACATAATATGTACATTTATTCCACTATGGATTCAGTCGACAAATGGATTAATACTCATACAACAAGATGTGGTCTGGATACTATGACAGGAAATGGGATGGTTTTTTGGGGTAGAAAAGAAAGGATGGGATGTCCACAATCACTATATCAAACACCATTAAATATAAAACCTATTTATCTGTGCTAATTGGCTATTTTTGAGCCAACTATTTCGCCTCCAAGTTATTCTCAAGTGATCAATAGTTTGGACTCCCTTTTTTTGCATTGAAGAGCACTAAAGGGAACAAGATACCTAGGGAAATATTGATCAAAAATCTTCAATGTATTCTAAAGGGTAGGAAAAAGCAGAACGATGACAAATTCATGGCTACATGAGGGCCTAAAGTCCTATGTAATGAAAAGTTTGAATATTTCATGAAAGTAATAGGATGGGTTGAGTGATATTAAATCCTTGTAGGAGATCATTTCCACTTAATGACATTATGATTGAGTAATGAATTTCTCTTCATTAATCAATTTGGTAGATTTTATATATTTACATATAAATACTTAATGTATTTGGTAGATTTTATATATTTACATAAAAATATTTATATTTGTATGTAAGGTATTTATATTTGTATGTAAGGTAAATTTTTTTGTTATCTTGTAATATCCCCATTTTTGGATTTCCTTAATCAGCAGTTGTAGATGACCTTATGGCTTTATGTCATCCTGTCCAAAGGGGTAATTTGAGGTTAAGAGTGAGCTATGTTGGTTTGGAGGAGTTGCATGATTCTTTGAGAGGTTTTCTAATCATCTTTTGTCGTCAATATCATTCTTGCACAGTTAGATTTTGATTATGTTTCATTTCGACCATTCCCGTAATTTGAGAGTATTAATGGGTAGTATTTAATGGATTGCACAAAGTTTTTCATTTTAATAATTTATCTAAGAGGGTTACCTTAGTGTAATAGCTCGTTGGAACCAAGATGAAGAGATCCAAATGGTGGAGAGGATAAAAAGTGACTTCCAGTGCCCAAAAATGCTTTAAAATCAAATAAATCGTCTTTTCGACTAAAAGGGTTAATAAATTAATAAAGTGATTTTACTAACGTTAAATTAAAAAGTCCCTTAAGTATAAAAAGGTAAAAGGGTCAGCAAAAGGGTGAATAAGGAAAAAAAAAGAGGAATTATGGAGCCCTCTTTCATTATGCATTCTTATTTTCTAAAAATGAATTTGAGAGACCTCTTGCAGCTTTGTTTCTTGGGATGAAAAACCTTAGAGAAGAAGATTAGGCTTGGTGGTGAAACTATCAACCCTAGATGATCATAGAGAAAATATCATACAAATGTTTCATTGTGCTTTATTATGGCTGAGATTTCATCATTGGAAAAAGAGGTTTCCTTTGGTTGAGGACTATTTTTCTTGAGGACGACTTAGCTTGTGGCTGAATTTTTGGGTGTTGTGGGATGCATTTTCTCAGCTTGGGGGCCAATTTACTCTTGTCGAACGAGTTCCATCTATGGTGGATGTATTTATTTGGGAAAGGGGGGTGATTCTAGTGTGGAGGATGCATTCTTGGAGTTGGGTCACTTTTCTTGTGTAGGAAAACTTTATGTGCTAGAGGGATTATTTTATCCATTAATTATGTCAATTTTCTTTGCAACAAAGCTATATCAGTTTGTGAGTGTTAGTTGTTGATCGTATTCGGTATATTTTCTTGGAGGGGAGATGTTTTTAATTCCTTTTTTACCTAGATTTAACAAGTCAGTTTTAACTAAATAAAATGAGAACTTTTATGAGATATTCCTTTGTTGGTATATCATATTTGTTCAAGATATTTCTTTTGGTATTTGGTTGTGATGTTTTCTATGCTTAATGAACACTAAAAAGGCATTAAAACCTTTCTCAACCTTTAAAAAATCACATTGGAAAACAAAACAACAAACACTAAAACTCATTACAGTGGAACAAAACCTAGAATCTAAGTGTTTGATGAAACTCATCACCCAGAAATACAGATAAATTGTTATAGCAACAGGGAAAATTTTCTGATGGCAGTAGGAAGTGTTTGTCAAAGGTCTATTGGCAACCAATCTGCTTTTTTCCATTGTCTTATAAGCTGCCTACACCAATGTTTTGCAAACATCTATTTTTCGTCGCAATTTTCAAATAAACGACACTTTTATTTTTGGGACATTTGCACATTTACCTTCATTTTGTTTTCATGACTGTAAGCGTGAAAACTGGTCTTTCAAATTTGCATTGAAATCATTTTTGAACTGTCATTATCCTTCTTGTCAATATGCCTATTGCGCTTACATTTCAATTATCGTTATGCAGCTGGTAAAACTTTCGAACTATACTCATTGGACATTCTTGTATTGATTGTGTGACTTGGTTTCATGGAGTTTGTAATGCATTGGCATTTGGATTTACATGTTATTTGACCTACTTGACCATTGGTTTCATGAAAATACATAGGTGTTATGATTAAATCCTTCATATATATCTTTTAATATAATGCCTATGTTTATGTTTTCATAACTATTGGCATGTTGGTTATATGAAGACCCATTGGCACATTGGTTAAACTACTGATATGAGCCGATACATTGGCGCATGGTTAAATATTTGGTATTGGTTTCAAATTGTATGTTGATGGTTTAAAACTATGGCACAATGTTGATTGTGTGCGTTGGTTTGTACACTTACCATTGGATTCATTGGTCGGCTAAGTGACATGACTGTTGAACTTTATTATAATGGGTAGAATAGATATAAGCCGACGGTTGTACTTTGGGAATAACTATTTTGCATGGCAGAGATAAGCTCCACCACCATCGCACGATGACATTTATGCCTATCCCTTATCCCCGTTTACCTCTTTTATCTCGGGTAACCCTTCATGCACTTTGCTCCTGTGTGTGTTATGACTCAAACCCTGGGCTTACCATGTGCTCAGTTCCATGGCACCAGTCGTGCGAATCGAGCCAAATGGCAACCAAGCCTTTCTATTATTTGACAATGCCCGGAAAGACTTGGAGGATAATGGATGGCTCACCTTTGTACAGCGATTTGAGGGTTTTAATCTAATTGTGGCACACCAATTCGACCTCACTTTTGATGGATGTAGAGCCAAGGTGGGCGACATACAGTTGGAAATTGATGAGAATTTTATTAGTTCTGCTACAGGGTTACCTTCCACACGCCAGTGTTGGTTCAAAAATTCAAAAGTGGAAGAGGTTCCATGGCCACTGTTGTTCATCTCCCGCAAGGTCACATCTTGTGACAGAGGTATGCCCATATCCTTGCTTAAGCCATGATGGCATGACCTCTTGATAATAGTCAAGCAGTTCGTGACCTGCGAAGGTCGATATGGACTCGTGTTTCTCTACCACCTGCATTTGTTAATGCATTTTATGGGATACCCATTGAATATGCCCTTTTACTTTCAGCGTAGCCTATATAAAATGTCTAAAAGGTTTAAAAGGGAGAAGGTTGACAGTAGCCCGTTCCACCATGGGCTTATTAAAATTATCATTGTTTATTACTTGAGTTTACACGGTGATAGATGGAGAGATTTCATCGCTTGAAATGGTTTTGATGATACAAACCCTATCCAGGTTGAAAAGCCTGTGGTAAATGAAACCAAGGCCGAGCCACCCATGCCCTTCCATATCCTACTTCCCTCTCCTAAGCCTTCGGTCGACCCTACTATTGACTTACCAGACGTTGGAACTGAGAAGGCCGAGGCTATAAAGAAATCTATGAGAAAAAAGGCTAAGGCAAACCCTACTACTAATGCCAAGGGTAAAAAGAACGCTCGGCTTATTTCAAGAATGGCTAGGAACAAACCTAAACCCTCTGTTGTGTCAAAGCCTATAATCCTTAGTGAGGATTTGGACTCTGACGCATAACGTTTCCTAACTAGTGAATACCATTACTCACAGGGTTTATGCCCTGAACCACCTTATGATTTTGTGACGAATCTTCCCCCCTGCCTAAGTAATAACCATGGCTACCCTGGTATTAAATTGCCTAACGAAACCCTTAGCAATATGTCCAAACCCTCGCCTTCTCTTCTGAAACCCAGACAGTCGTCCTGTGACCAATGTGATTTATGGTTGGAACGATACTACATCGATGTTCCCATACTCCAATAAAAACTTCAATCGCTGGAAAGTCAAGTTGAAGTATTAACCAGCCAAAGAGACAAACTCCAAGCAACTTATAAGAAGCAGAAGACAACTGGCTCCATCGTTTTCAAGAATGTTGAATCGGCCACAGTCGTTATCAACTCCAAATTGTCATGATCAAGCCATTTGCTCGCCATACAGGTATGGATTTTGATATCGTTGTTAATATAGTGATTGGAATTTGGTCTTCGAATAGCTCTGTTTATATTTAGAAATGGCTCTGTTATAATGTGTTCATCTTGAATATTTTTCGCTTTCCTAAAAATAAATGGAATTTCTTTTTAGATACATGAGTTGATCATTCCCAGTATAGCCATTGATAGATTTTTATTAGATTTGAATAGTATTCGTTTGGATTTGATTTGTTCATTTGTTTGATTGAGTTATAAAAACTTATGGACTCTTTCAATTGAATTCGTTTTGTATCTACTCCGAACAGGAAGTTTTTCATGCTCAATTTAGAATACGATCATGTTTGGATTTGATTTCATTATGGTTCATATGTTGTGGTTGGAAAATGATTTCAATGAGTTTGGTTGTTACGATCTTGTAATATGTTGTGTCATGTAATCTTCTAAGAACGGGAATACAACTCTGTTTAGTTTAAATTTGGAAAGAACTACTATGTTTTGTATGAAAACAATGCTCTCATTTAATCCTGTGCGAATGCGCCCGAATCGTGGAATAGTTTTGATTCGCTCTTATTCTGATTGGATTATCCCAAATCTTGAGTTGGCAAGATTGTTTTATGAGTTGGATTCGGATTATAATTTCCGCTCTGTTTGATTTTAAATTTGCAAAACAAATTGGTGATCCTAGGTTATCTTTACCAAATACGGTTATAATTCGTTTGAATGGAACGATTTTGATCAGATTCAATCGATCTTGTTTGCCCAATTTGTAATAACAAATGATCAGATCCTGTTATGATTTCATTTAAATTGATTTTCGTGGAATGAATCGTTTGCTATGTCAATACAGTTATAACGATTTGAAGTGATCTTGTTGGATCCAATCATATCTCCTGTTGATAAGGCAACATAATTATATCAGTTTCAAATTGATATCAAACGATTTCACAACTGTTAATTATGATTATGTTCGTTCGATTTTGTGGTAACAAAACAAACAGAGTATGCGTATCTCCACAATCATTTGATTGATCTTGATCCTGTTTGAATTCGAACGGCATAACCATTTCAATTTCAATGATTTGTTTTTAAATAGCAATTGGATGTTAATTGAATTTAATTCTTTAAAAAGATTTTCAATTGATTTTAATGTTGATTCTGTGTCTTATTTAGACCAGCTACAGAATCACAAGATTCTATAGCTAGTCTGTAGAATTAGATTTTTATTATTTTATTAATAAAGGATCCTTCTAACTTGTCCATTTTTTACCCTTTTCAGGTAAATTCGAATTGCATGGGATATGCTGGATAGTCTAGGGGATATTTGTGTGTTTAGTTTCATTGTAGGTTCCTAGTTTAGTTAAACTTGGGAGATCTTCCCAGATTTTATGTAAACAGTTTTGATAATTTCCATAGGGAGGTTTTACCCTGTGGAAAACCTATAAATACTTATTATTTTTGTAATAAGTGGCATCCTCACTTGTGGGAGAACCAGGCTATGGATTTCTAATACAAACAGAGACAGGAGTTGATGTTTTGCTACAGCTTTCGCTTTCATAATATCAATCTTTTGTTTCATGTTTATGCTTATCAATTTGCATTTGATTAGTGACTACTTTAGCTATCATAGTCTTTTGCAGAATGATATGATTTAATCAATGTGATCCATGTCTGATTCTTTCATTAATCTAAAATACAACAATTACCTTGTTCAGTTAATGAATGACAGATTTCTCTTCTTCATCAATTGAATTATTTTGTATAAGTCTTTGCATACGGGTTTATCTGACTGTAAAGATTTATAAATTATAAGATTGTTGTTATTTGTATGTTTTGTTTGTCCTGTGATCATACCATAAGAGCATTGTTGCTTATTGTTTACGAGAAGCTTCTGGATAATTCAGAGTGGGTTTCCTCCTTCCAATCAGCTAAGACGAGCACAATACACGGGATAAATCTGGAGCATTTCTCCAGGTCAGTTTGAGATTAATTTTCATTAGTGTGTTAGTGTAATATTAGTATTTTAGTTAGATATATTTGTAGTTTATATGTATAGTTAGAATTAATATATTAGTTGTTTAGTTTAGTTAGTTTTTGTTTTATTTCTGTTCATAAAATTATAAAATCAACAAAAAAAGATCTTTCTCTGTCTTGGGACAGAATATTAATGAGTTTTTCAGGTTTTATCTAAATCTATAAATTGTAGATATTGTACATTTTGTGAATAAGATTTATTTATGTTAGTAGTTAGATAGTTAATTAATAGAGTTAGTATAGTATTAGTTAGTAGATTGTACATATAGAATAGTTAGTTTAGTTTATTAGTTTGTTTTATTTCTTTTTAGTTAGATTAGTTTAGTTTGTTTAATAGTTAGTTTTAGTTAGATTAGTTAGTTTAGAGTAGTTTTTCTTTTTTTCTTAGGACCTTAGATCGGCTAACGGAGCCGCTAAACCCGTTAGGGTGGTTCATTCCAAACAACTTGGGTTATTAGACAACCCTGGACCGGTTCCACTCCTCCAGTTGACGGACAGTCGATTTCTCTCGTCAACAAATGGCGCTAGAAGGAGGGCCTGAATTTAATTAATGGCATGAGGCGGTCGCAAGACTCCTCCTCCACCTAATCGTTCACCTATTGTGACTAGAATCCATTCAAACGATAATATCCCCCCTCAAACAACAAGTACTTCAACCGACGATCCTCAGATCACAGTTGAGCCAGCAACCCCTAATCCTATAGGTGGTGACATACAAGATATTGTCCGCCAATCTCTTATAAAAACACATAGTGCCTTAGCCCGTTTGAGGCAACCAAATTGTCCTTGGGGTCAACCGTTGGACTTCTCTGATATCAGATAACAATTAGGAGACACCAACCTCCCTGTGAATCCTTCAGATCCAAACCTAAATCCTACTGCAGGAGGATTTGGGATACCTCCTTCACCACCTCCATTATCTCCTTCCTCTTCTGGAGGAGATTCCTCTGACGAAGGCGATTCCCCTTCTCAGCCTTCCACACCCACTACCCCAATGGAAAATCAGAACAACCCTGCTAGACCTTGGCTTGATCAGGATTCCGTAGTTGTACCTAGAGCTCAGCACCCTTTACCTAAACATCCGGAGAAATGGCTTCCCAAGTTTGACCCTAACTCAAAACAGATCGTTGAAGATCACATTAAAAAGTTTATGTTATCCATAAGACTCCGCAATGTCGAGCATGAAGACATTGTCTGTAGGTTGTTCCCCTATACTTTCGAGGGCAATGCATCCACATGGTACTTTTCCCAACAACCCCATACCATCGTGTCTTGGGAGAAGTTCAAGTCGTGCCTTTTGGAAAAATTCCCAGACGGTAAGCCTCTGGAAGTCCTAGTCATGGATCTTTCTATCTTAAGAATGAACCCAAAAGAAAAATTTAAAGACTTTAATCAAAGATTCCTAACACTTAAAAACCCAATCCATGTGGATTCATGCATGCTGAGAGTCTTATAATAGCTTACTACACTAAATCTTTGCATCAGAGTATAGCTATTTGGGTTAAACACTCTAAGAAAGCCACATTGTTAGAAGCCTTCGAGGAGGCCAGCCAGATTGAAAAAGACATACTTGGTCTGAAAGACTCTTCTAGCAACAAAACAGAGACTATTTCTTCTTCCAAAAGGAAGATCGAAATCCTCCCTAGACCCACTTCAAGTAAAACACAACCTGAAACCTTTGATTTAGAAAACTTAACTAAAGTTGTTCAAAAACTGTCAAATCAAGTTATAGACTTGAAAAGGTCGACCGAAGAATCTTCCTCAAGTAAAGGACCTTACAAACCCCTGTTCCGGAAGCCTTTTCCTACCAATCGACCTAATCCAACCACAGAAGGCCTTAATCTAGAAAGTCTGCAATGCGCTCTTCAAATAATTCTAGAAGCCCAAGATAACTTGATGCCCCCTGATATCCCTCAGTAGGTAGTTGAAAAAGAAACAGTTCAAGAATAAGAGTCTTCTCCAAACATTTTTGGACACTTCTTGGATAGCATCTTTCAAGATAACTTCAAGACAGTCCATCCTTATAATACCAAGAGTAAGACAACAAACAAACCTTCTACCGAAAACACTACAACTTCGCCTCCAAAGCAATCTAAATCAGATGAGCCCAAACAGAGTAATGTGAACCCTAACTTAGATTATGATGTTGTTGAAGATCTTAAAAAGTTAAGGGCTAACATTTCTATTTATGAGTTATTGAAGTTTCCATTCTTCTTCAAAAAATGTTACAGAATATTTCTGAGAATGGAAAAAATGGAAATTCAAGTAGTAATAAGGTTGTGCAAAACAAAGTCCCTCAGAAGACTTCCACTAAAAACAATCTTGTTCCTCAAGATAAAGGAAGCCTTCCTGTAAGTCCTATAAATAATGTAAATAATGTAAATAATGTAGATAAAATAGCTTTAGAAACTACGAGTAAAAAGCCACAAGCTACTACTCTTAGTACTCGCAAAAATGTACCTCTTTTCTTGTTAACTTTTGAAATTTTCAATAGAAACGTGCATAATTGTATGGTAGACTCAGGAGCGTCATCCAATGTGATGCCATGGTCTGTCTGCTAGAAAATTAACACTGAAGTTGAACCCTCTACTTTGAAAATCATACAACTTGATCGAACCAATGTTAAGCTTATAGGCAAACTAAAAAATGTACTTATTAGATTATCGTCTAACCCCAAGGTTCATCAGGTTATTGATATAATCGTTGTGGATATTCCAGAAGTGTATGGTCTATTTTTAAGCAAGGACTGGTTGAAGCAGCTACATGGTTATTTTGCGACAGATTGGTCTCATCTATGGCTTCCGGAAAATGGCAAGCCTAACAAGATCAAGGTAAATCGTTAACGTTACCTTAAGTTCACTGTCACATATTTGAATGATCCCAACGAACCATTCACACCTTCTATTGATTCACCTGAAGTACAAGGGATGGAAACCTTCTTCAACAATTTCATGGTCGAGGCTTCGCCTATCATCAATCCAGAACAACAGTCCAAGATTGTAGCATATATGCAGCCAACAGTTTCTATGCAACGGTCCCATGTGCCCAATGGAAATCAAATTTGGTCTCTTTATTTTGACGAGTCAAAGTCCAAAGAAGGAGCTGGAGTCAGCTGCGTCATTATTGATCCGACATGTAACAAGACATTAATTGCATGTAGACTAGAATTTGAATGTACTAATAAAACTGCAGAATATGAGGCTTTATTGCAAGGTCTTAGAAAATCTTTAGATATGAACATTCAAAACCTGGTTGTTTTTGGCGACTTTGAAATAGTGGTTAGATAGGTAAGAGATTCTATCCACTATATTTCCCTGCATCTCAAAAGCTACCAGTCTGAGGTATGGAGTTTAATGAATAAATTTTCTGCTTTCAATATAAATTCCATTCCTAGATTAAATAATGTTGAAGCAGATTTATTAGCTAATGTAGCTTCTAAACTTCTTCCTGTAGAAGGCTTGTCCCCAGACGCATTCTTCGTTGAGTTGTTGTTCAAACCATCTGTTCCTGACAATATCACGAACTAAAGAGTCTTTGACAACAATCAGCAGATCATTGACTTTCTGCACATGGAAGAAACATTTCAAGGCGCGGTAATAGATGAATGCATGCATGATGACAATTTGCACGATTTTACGGTAATACCTGATCCGAAAACTCCTGAAGCTCTGTCAGACATGGTAAATTCCATACCCAAATCTGTAATTAGATTAGAGAAGTTTTATGATTTTGAAGATAAATTTAAAAAGACGGTCAATTGTAAAACCAATAGTTCCTCGTTATCTTATGAAAAAGTAAACTTAGGAACTAATGAAAATCGTCAATGCATTAATCTCGGGTTGGGGTGTTCTCGACAAGAAAAACTGCATTTGTTAAATTATTTAAAGAGTTTAAAGATGTCTTTTTATGGATATATGATGACCTCAAAACCTTCGACCCTAACATCATATAGCATGTCATCCCTATGAAGCCTCAAACCTTTCCCTTTCAACAAAAGCTGAGGAAAATTCACCCTAAACTAGAACCGACCGTTCAAAAAGAATTGAATAAACTCCTAAATGCTAAGATAATTTTTCTTGTTAGGCACACTCAATGGGTTTCTAACCTCGTCCCAGTTCGGAAAAGAAATGGGGAAATCCGACTCTGCGTCGATTTTCGAAACCTTAATAGAGTGTCTGATAAAGACAACTATCCTGTCCCACCCATGGAACAGATCCTTCAACAGGTATCTAGTTCCGAGAGGCTATCCTTACTGGATGGTTTCTCAAGGTATAATCAAGTCCTGATGTCTCCACCAGACCAACTCAAAACTACCTTCCGTACCCCGTGGGGCACTTACGCTTATCGTAAAATGCCCTTTGGATTGGTTAATGTTGGTGCCACTTTTCAGAGAGCAATGGACATTGCTTTCTGAGGCTTAATCAATCAGTCTGTTGTAGTTTACTTGGATGATGTGACTATATATTCTAAAAACAAAGACGATAATCTAGCTCACTTACAAGCCGTTCTACTTCAATGTCGTAAATACGACATCTCCTTGAATCCCAAAAAGTCCATCTTTGCAGTAGAACAGGGTAAACTCTTAGGATTCATTGTGTCTAGTGAAGGGATGATTATTGACCCCGAAAGGACTCAAGTCATCGCAAAACTTCCCCCTCCTACATCCAAACAATCCATGTAGTCTTTGTTAGGCCATATCAACTTCGTGAGGAGATTCGTCCCCAGTTTCTCCGAAATGGTCGGGCCTTTACAGAATCTGATTAAGAAAGACACCCAATATCACTAGGGACCCATAGAAAATCAAGCTTTTAATGCAATAAAGAAGGCCATAATAGATGCTCCGTCTCTCATGATCCCTGACTTCTCTCAAGATTTTACACTCTATACTTTTGCCTCTGACCATTCCTATGCCGCTGTCTTAACCCAAAAGAACGCTAAGAACATTGAAGTACCCATCGCCTTTATGAGATCTGCTTTCAAAGGCGCTGAAATTAACTATCCAGTGGTTGATTGGCAAGCCTACGCTGTTTTCAAAGCATTCAAGCACTTCCGGTCCTATCTTTTGAAGTCAAGTACGAAAGTCATTGTCCTTTACCCAGCTGTGAGGAACTTGTTAGTGCAAAAGGAACTACGAGAGAAGAGAGCCAACTAGGTCACCTCCTTGCAGGAGTATGACTTAGAAATCACCCCAGCTCAGATAGTGAGAGGCCAAGGGTTATGTAAGTTAGTTACTGATTCGGCGGTAAGACAACAAGAAGAAAGCGATACATCATACCTAGGACAACATGATCAAAGTTTAATCTGTTGCACACAAAACCCTGTCAGTCCTTGGTATGATGATATTAGATTCTGTCTTGAACATGGGTCAGCACCTCGTCACTTAGATCTCGCTAAGAGAAGAGAGTTAAAGTTAAAGTCCACCTCCTTTCATTTGGTTAATGGTATCCTGTTTAGCCAAAATTTTGACGGCATACTGATGCGCTGTCTTGAAAAAGATGAAGCAAAAAAAGTCTTGCTCGAGTTGCATGCAGGAGAAGTTGGTGGTCACTTCAGTGGCGACACCACTTCTCATAAAGTTCTAAGAGCTACTTATTACTGGCCCACGCTTTTTAGAGATTCCCATGCCTTATGTCGTAAATGTATCATTTGTCAAAAAGCATCAGGGTGGTTACAAAAACCAACCTTTCCTCTGCAACCTGTTTCGGTAGATTCTCCTTTTCAGTAGTGGGGCCTTGATATCAAAGGTCCAATCAACCCCTCGTCCTCTCAAAAACACAATTTTATTGTGACAGCCACGGATTACTTTACCCGATGGTCTGAAGCTGCTTCGTTAAGAACTGTCAACACCAGTCAGGTAATTGCCTCTCTAAATTCGAATATTATCACTCATTTCGGTATCCCTGACTGTTTAGTCTTTGACAACACTTCTTACTTTTCTTCTCTTGAGATGAGTGAGTTTGCTTTGGAAAAAGGAATTAAGTTGAAGTATGCTGCTAGCTATTACCCCCAAGGCAACGGATTGGCAGAATCCACAAACAAGAACTTAATTAAAATCATCAAGAGAACGGTGGTTGAAAATCACAAGAATTGGCACAATGCGTTGTTGAACGCATTGTGGGATGATAGGGTAATACCAAAATCTGCTATAGGTAACTCCCCCTTTTTTCTCGTTTATGGCAGAGAAGCAATTCTGCCACCTCACATTCTTCTTCCTTCACTTCAGTTGTCACAGAAAATCCAAGAAGAAGATTGTCCCCCTTTGGAAAAATGAATTAACACTTTGATGAAGCTAGAAGAGGTAAGAGCCCAAGCTAAACGTAAGTTAGATCAACATCAACAATTGGTCAAAAGCTGGTTCGATACTAGCTCTACTTCTGATAGAAATTTTGAAGTAGGTGATCTCAACCTGAAATGGGACAAACCGCATGAGGGAAAGGGAGAGCATACCAAATTTCAAAATTTGTGGCTTGGACCATTTCTAATTGCTGAAAAGTTGGGTCCTAGTTCTTTTCTATTGCAGAATCTTGGAGGGCAGCTTGACACCTACCCAGTGAATGGCCAAGCCTTGAAAAGATACTTTGCTTGATAACAACCCTTGTATTTTATGTATATATTTTGATTTTGTGTGCTTTTTCATTTGCTTTTTAGTTTTTGATTTTTCTTTGAATTTATCAGCTGGTTCTTTATTTCAAATACACATGCCTGTACACTGATCTATTCAGACAAAGTCAATAGAAAATTCCTTCGCTGAAATAACTACTAAGAAAATTTGTATAAACATCAATGGTTTATTTCTGAAATTGATATCTATGTTTGAAAAGTCTGTTTTTTGAAAGAAGTTGGTTGACTTCAATCTCTAAGTAAAGTTTGTCATGATCATCTATTATCTTTTTACGCTGTCCCTATTCCTTAAGGGAATGACTCAAAAGATGTCTCCCTGCCTTATGAAGTTGTTTTTTGAAACATCTCCTGATCTTGATAAAGGACAGTTCTAAAAAATTCTGATGAGGTTTGAAAAAACGTGTTAAAATATCATAATTTTCAGCGTCACCCCGCTCAGCTATATATCTATGAAAAAAAGAAAACAAAATAAATTATTAATAAGAGTTGTGGGAAGTGCTTGTAAACCCGTCGAGATACTGAACAGGTCTGCAGGTAGCAGGTAAATGCATGCATGATGCCAAGACAACTTCGTCGGGGTACTTAACAGGCCCGCTGGCAGCGAAGCAATGTTGGGTATATGAAAATTAGCAAATAAGAATCCTCTTTAAAGTCCTTTATTCTGATACAGAACTTCTTGGTAGGATACAGATGTTAGAGTGGGTTAAATGGCAACCCTTCCGAGGCCATGGACGCCTGCTGGCAGCAGTGGCTTTGTCAACAGTATTGGGGATTTTATCTTTAATATCGTGACTTGTTGATCTTAAGATTGTTACCAGTTTTCATCTTTGAAACACTGCTGGAATAGTTGGTTAATGATGATGTTTATACAATTTTTTGGTTGTCATTTTTGAGTTGGAATTATCTTTGTTGTCCTAATCTGAATTTGTTCCTTTTGGTAGAGATAACTGCTTCTACCAGTGTGTCGCCATTGTTGGCAACCAATCAACTTTTTTCCATTGTCTTATAAGCTACCTACACCAATGTTTTGCAAACATCTATTTTTCGTCGCAATTTTCAAATAAACGACACTTTTGTTTTTGCGACATTTGCACATTTACCTTCGTTTTGTTTTCACAACTGTAAGTGTGAAAACTGGTCTTTCAAGGTTGCATTGAAATCATTTTTGAACTATCATTATCCTTCTTGTCAATATGCCTATTGCGCTTACATTTCAATTATCGTTATGCAGCTGGCCAAAATTTCGAACTATACTTATTGGACATTCTTGTATTGATTGTGTGACTTGGTTTCATGGAGTTTGTAATGCATTGGCATTTGGATTTACATGTTATTTGACCTACTTGACCATTGGTTTCATAAAAATACATAGGTGTTATGATTAAATCCTTCATATATATCTTTTAATATAATACCTATGTTTATGTTTTCATAACTATTGGCATGTTGGTTATATGAAGACCCATTGGCACATTGGTCAAAACTATTGATATGAGTTGATACATTGGCACATGGTTAAATATTTGGTATTGGTTTCAAATTGTATGTTGATGGTTTAAAACTATGGCCCAATGTTGATTGTGCACGTTGGTTTGTACACTTACCATTGGATTTATTGGTCGGCCAAGTGACATGACCGTTGAACTTTATTATAATGGGTAGAATAGCTATAAGCCGGTGGTTTTACTTTGGGAATAACTATTTTGCATGGCATAGATAAGCTCCACCACCGTCGCACGATGACATTTATGCCTATCCCTTATCCCCGTTTACCTCTGTTAGCTCGGGTAACCCTTCGTGCACATTGCTCCTGTGTGTGTTATGACTCAAACCCTGGGCTTACCATGTGCTCGGATCCATGGCACCAGTCGTGTGAATCGATCCAAACGGCAACCAAGCCTTCCTATTATTTGACAATGCCCGGAAAGACTTGGTGGATAACGGATGGCTCACCTTTGTACAACGATTTGAGGGTTTTAATCTAATTGTGGCACAACAGTTCGCCCTGACTTTTGATGGTTGTAGAGCCAAGGTGGGTGACATACAGTTGGAAATCGATGAGAAGTTTATTAGTTCTGCTACAGGGTTACCTGCCACAGGCCAGTGTTGGTTCAAAAATTTGAAAGTGGAAGAGGTTCCATGGCCACTATTGTTCGTCTCCCTTAAGGTCACATCTTGTGACAGAAGTTTACCCATATCCTTGCTTAAACCACGATGGCATGACCTCTTGATAATAGTCAAGTAGTTCGTGACCTGCGAAGGTCCATATGGACTCGTGTTTCTCTACCACCTGTGTTTGTTAATGCATTTTATGGGATACCTATTGAATATGCCCTTTTACTTTCAGTGTAGCCTATATAAAATTTCTAAAAGGTTTAAAAGGGAGAAGGCTGACAGTATCCTGTTCCACAATGGACTTATTAAACTTATCATTGTTTATTACTTGAGTTTACACAGTGATAGCTGGAGAGCTTTCATCGTTCGAAATGGTTTTGATGATATAGACCCTATCCAGGTTGACAAGCCTGTGGTAAATGAAACCAAGGCCAAGCCACCCATGCCCTTCCATATCCTACTGCCCTCTCTTAAGCCTTCGATCGACCCTGCTATTGACTTACCAGACATTGGAACTGAGAAGGCCAAGGCTATAAAGAAACCTATGAGCAAAAAGGCTAAGGCAAACCCTACTACTAATTCCAAGGGTAAAAAGAACGCTCGACTTATTTCGAGAATGGCTAGGAACAAACCTAAACCCTCTACTGAGTCAAAGCCTATAATCCTTAGCGAGGATTCAGACTCTGACGTAGAACGTTTCCTAACCAGTGAATACCCTTACTCACAGGGTTTATGCCCTGAACCACCTTATGATTTCGTGACGAATCTTCCCCCCTACCTAAGGAATAACCCTGGCTACCCTGGTATTAAATTGCCTAACGAAACCCTCAGTATCATGTCCAAACCCTCGCCTGCTCTTCTGAAACCCGAATAGTCCTCCTGTGACCAATGTGATTTATGGTTGGAACAATAATACATCAATGTTCCCATACTCCAATTAAAAATTCAATCGCTGGAAAGTCAAGTTGCAGTATTAACCAGCCAAAGAGACAAACTCCAAGCAACTGATAGGAAGCAGAAGACAACTGGCTCCATCGTTTTCAAGAATGTTGAATCGGCCACAGCTATTATCAACTCCAAATTGTCGTGATCAAGCCATCTGCTCGCCATACAGGTATGGATTTTGATATCGTTGTTAATATAGTGATTGGAATTTGGTCTTCGAATAGCTCTGTTTATATTTCGAAATGGCTCTGTTATAACGTGTTCATCCTAAATATTTTTCTCTTTCCTAAAAATAAATGGAATTTCTTTTTAGATACATGAGTTGATCATTCCCAGTATAGCCATTGATAGATTTTTATTGGATTTGAATAGTATTTGTTTGGATTTGATTTGTTCATTTGTCTGATTGAGTTAGCGAAACTTATGGTCTGCTTTCAATTAAATTCGTTTTGTATCTACTCCGAACAGGAAGTTTTTCATGCTCGATTTAGAATACGATCATGTTTGGATTTGATTTCATTATGGTTCATATGCTATGGTTGGAAAACGATTTCAATGAGTTTGGTTGTTACCATCTTGTAATATGTTGTGTCATGTAATCTTCTAAGAACAGGAATACAGCTCTGTTCGGTTTCAATTTGGAAAGAACTACTCTGTTCGTATGAAAACAATGCTCTCATTTAAGCCTGTGTGAATGCACCCGAATCGTGGAATGGTTTTGATTCGTAATAACTATGTTAAAACCTTTACTGTTCGATTCGCTCTTATTATGATTGGATTATCCCAATTCTTGAGTTGGCAAGATTGTTTTATGAGTTGGATTCGGATTATAATTGCTGCTCTGTTTGATTTTAAATTTGCAAAACGAATTGGTCAACCTAGGTTATCTCTACCAAATCCGGTTATAATTCGTTTGAATGGAACGATTTTGATCAGATTCAATCGATCTTGTTTCCCCAATTTGTAATAACAAATGATCGGATCCTGTTATGATTTCATTTAAATTGATTTTCATGGCATGAATCGTTTGCTATGTCAATACAGTTATAACGATTTGAAGTGATCTTGTTGGATCCGATCATATCTCCTGTTGATAAGGCAACATAATTATATCATTTTCAAGTTGATATCAAACGATTTCACAACTGTTAATTATGATTCTGTTCATTCGATTTTGTGGTAACAAAAGAAACAGAGTACGCGTATCTCTATAATCATTTGATTGATCTTGATCCTGTTTGAATTCGAACGACATAACCATTTCAATTTCAATGATTCATTTTTAAATAGAAATTGGATGTTAATTGAATTTAATTCTTTAAAAAGATTTTCAATTGATTTTAATGTTGATTCTGTGTCTTATTTAGACCAGCTACAGAATCGCAAGATTCTGTAGCTAGTCTGTAGAATTAGATTTTTATTATTTTATTAATAAAGGATCCTTCTAACTTGTCCATTTTTTACCCTTTTCAGGTAAATTCGAATTGCATGGGACATGCTGGACAATCTAGGGGATATTTGTGTGTTTAGTTTCATTGTAGGTTCCTAGTTTAGTTAAACTTGGGAGATCTTCCCAGATTTTATGTAAACAGTTTTGATAATTTCCACAGGGAGGTTTTACCCTGTGGAAAACCTATAAATACTTATTATTTTTGTAATAAGTGGCATCCTCACTTGTGGGAGAACCAGGCTATGGATTTCTAATACAAACAAAGACAGGAGTTGATGTTTTTCTACAACTTTTGCTTTCATAATATCAATCTTTTGTTTCATGTTTATGCTTATCAATTTGCATTTGATTAGTGACTACTTTAGCTATCATAGTCTTTTGCAGAATGATATGATTTAATCAATGTGATCCATGTCTGATTTCTTTCATTAATCTAAAATACAACAATTACCTTGTTCAGTTAATGAATGACATATTTCTCTTCTTCATCAATTGAATTATTTTGTATAAGTCTTTGCATACAGGTTTATCTAACTGTGAAGATTTATAAATTATAAGATTGTTGTTATTTTTATGTTTTGTTTGTCCTGTGATCATACCATAAGAGCACTGTTGCTTATCGTTTGCGAGAAGCTTCTAGATAATTCGGAGCGGGTTTCCTCTTTCTGATCAGCTAAGACGAGCACAATACACAGGATAAATCTGGAGCATTTCTCTAGGTCAGTTTGAGATTAATTTTCATTAGTGTGTTAGTGTAATATTAGTATTTTAGTTAGATATATTTGTAGTTTAGATGTATAGTTAGAATTAATATATTAGTTGTTTAGTTTAGTTAGTTTTTGTTTTATTTTTGTTCATAAAATTATAAAATCAACAAAAAAAGATCTTTCTCTGTCTTGGGACAGAATATTAATGAGTTTTTCAGGTTTTATCTAAATCTGTAAATTGTAGATATTGTACATTTTGTGAATAAGATTTATTTATGTTAGTAGTTAGATAGTTAATTAGTAGAGTTAGTATAGTATTAGTTAGTAGATTGTAGATATAGATTAGTTAGTTTATTTTATTTCTTTTTAGTTAGATTAGTTTAGTTTGTTTAATAGTTAGTTTTAGTTAGATTAGTTAGTTTAGAGTAGTTTTTCTTTTTTTCTTAGGACCTTAAATCGGCTAACAGAGCCGCTAAACCCATCAGGGTGGTTCATTCCAAACGACCTGGGTTATTAGACAACCCCAGACCGGTTCCACTCTTCCAATTGACGGACGGTCGATTTCACCCATCAACAAGGTATTAAACCACATTAGTAGATTTATGAGGGATATTTTAGTGGTATCAAAGTAGTGCATCCTTCCATCCTATAGGGTAATCAATGAAAAGGGTATTTTCATATTGTTACAAATAACTGACCAACACTTATACTTTTCCATTTCAGGAGGGTGAATTGGTAGAAAGGTTTTCACTCATGGGGTTAAACAAGATGAAGATAAATATGGAACTCATGGAATAATTTTAGCAAGTCTCTCAAAAAGCTCAAAGTAATATAAAAATTTTGTTAGAGCCTCGTGAGTTGTTGGAGCCTCACTCATCATTTGGGATGAAGAATGAAGGGTTGTCAGATTATTTGAGGGATTATGAGGTGCTTGGTGAGGATTTTCATGAAACCATGATATCAAAGGACTTTTGCACCATCAAATATGAAGTAGTCGGTGACGTGGATGCCTCATCGCATGAGGTAATTTTGAAGGAACCCTAGAATGACTTCTTGTAAGTGCATGCATCTACTCATATTAGGGAGGTGTGGAATGAGGTTGAAAAAATATCAACCTTCGATATGCCATTATATATGTCTTATGATACCGATAACATCAGTGCTTATGATGGGCATGTTGATTGCACAAATGATGATTATTATGAGCTTTGTGTGGAGTTGAGTATGGCACATTCCTCATCATTCATAGAAGAGACTCAATCATCTATGGCAGCCAAAACACATGAGGCTTTGAGGGAAGAGCTTCTTGTGATGGTCGAATGTGAGGAGCATTCATATTTGTGTGGGCTTGATGAGAGGTATGTCTTAGAGACTTATGAATATACACAAATTGATTTGAAAATATCTTTTAATGACTAAGGTTGAGTTTTTTAATTGCATCTGATTATTAACCATTTAATAAGCTAATGAAAGAGGATGAAGATGAGAGAATAAATCACAACCATAATATAAAATACAAATCTGAATTGAAGCAATAAGAACATAAAACCATAACAAGAGAAGTGATAATGGAGTTCGGCACAAAATTGCCTACGTCTCCGGGCCTTTGTCTCAGTGGAGGAGGCTTCTTTATTTATGTTCAAATATAAAAAAGTACATCACAACAGTGCCATTAGGCTACAAGACTAATATGTTCATGTTCTTCCATATCTCTAGAACCCAACAGAAGAAGCGACACACAAAACAGATGATCAGAGCTCCCAGAAATGGCCCACAAGCATCTGCTCCTCAACATCTTCCCTGCATAAAAATGGCTTTGGCTTGGCTTCCCTTCAACATAACTCTACTCTAACTGTCCTCCATGGCCTCAAACAGACCTGGTTTTTATAGATCTGAAGTTGGTTATCCATCCCCAACTTCCTCCCAAAATCTGTGCTCAAAAAGAGTCCAATATCTCCCAATAATGGCCAAAATCTCCATTAACAGGCATAAAAATAAAATAAAAATCCATAAAACTATGGTAAAAAAACCCACTTTTGTTTAATTATAGGGCTTAGCCCCCTTGACTAGCATGCACCCCCTTAGTTCGGTCATGTGGAAACTAAATATGGCCAAGCGCCAGCCCCTAGGATCCGCATGTTGGCCTCTCCTCCGACATACCTGGTCATGTGGCAATAATCTCAGATCTAAGGGCTAAGTCGTAGCCACCACTCCCATGCCCAAGAAACAAAATTTGGGTCATGTGGATCAGCCACGAAACCGTGTATTGTTACAATGGTTACCATCGCACACCGTAAATCCTTTGTTGTGGTGTTATTGTAGAACTTGTGACCGGGGGCTGGGGCTAGGCCGTAGCCCCTTACCCAAGTCGAAATACATACCAATAAAGGTTAAATAAAAGTTTGTGGCAATGGTTTAATAAGGAACATGTGTGGCACATTGGTTATTGGAGCACTGTGAAAGCTTTGCAGCCCAAAAGGTCATGGGTTTGAACCCCATGAGCTCCAATATAATTTTGCCAACAATAATTTGACCAACACATGAGTGCCACGTGGCACCCCACCATCCATTTGCATTCCTTTGATGCCACATGTCAACATGATATTGGTCCACCTATCAGATCTATACCTGCCACTTGTCTGCCCAATAATCGTCCATACTTGCCACGTGTCATCATACGGTAGGGCCACGTGGCACCTGTACAAGCATGCCACCTGTCACCCTTCCAATGGTGACACATGTCACCCTCTAGTTGGTCCATGTCAACTGTATGGTAGTCCACTATGCCTCTTTCAGGTGTCATGCTTCCACGTTATGCTGACGTCAGTGTTGACTTTTTGGACTGTTGATCTGTTGACTTTTTACTTGTTTGGGAAAACGGTCAGAGTGCGATAACTCTCACATATAGTGAACGTTTGAGAAAGTGATATATGGCTGGAATCAACACGACGAGCCAGTCGAAATGGAATTGGTTTTGTCCAATTATGATAACTTTCATTTTTGAGCCTTTTTTAGCCCTATCAGGCTCCTGGATCCGATTTTGGATCACACCTCCCCACTAAAGGACCTTTTGGTCCCCAAAAGGTTACTGACTAGTCAACAAGATCGGGATAGGCCACTCGGCTTGTCCTCTGTCTCTGAACTCTGTCATGTGGTCCTGTCTCATCAAGATCACCTGTAACACAATCATGACAACTTACAGCATATTGTTAGCCATTTGAATCCTGTTACATCTTATTGAAGCCACTATCATCCATGTAGACAACATTACTAATGATAGAATCAAAAAGACAACTACAAATGAGCTGATATACTTGTAATATTTGCATGACATGAGCTTATCTTGAAGCAACTTATGACTGACTTTCCATTCAACAATCATTTCCTATTCTTTCTTAAGATCGATTACTTCATTTGAAACAATTATTGGTTTTTTCCTTGCTTGCACTTCCTTCTTGAACTGTTCCATAGTTTGAAGTGTTTTATTTTCTTTAACATGATGAGCATGAACCACATAATCTTGACCTACTTTGGTTAATTGATATCGATTCATTTCCCTATAGAAGATTGTCTTACGATAATATAAGTATGGACTACCTAAGACCATTCCACATTCTCTTAACGACACTACATCACATGTTACTTTGTCCACATACTTAGATGAAATTACAAATTTGATTGTGCACTTCTTTGTTATGTGCATTTGATTATGATTTCTTATCCATTTAAGTGTGTAAGGCTTATGATGTACTTGTGTTTTTAACCCCAATTGCTTAACCAATTCTTCTGTGATTAGATTAGCTTGAGATCCACTGTCGATTAGTGTGTCTATCTTAGTGTGTCACGTTATGGTCCTTATATGAAACAATTTACTTCTACAATCAATGCCTTCACCAATCTTACCTATCATACCAACCAATGAGACCTTAGATTCGTCACCCGAATCCGATCCCAAGTCTATGGGTCTTGTTGTCGCCGCCACTGTTTCCCTTCCCTTCTTTTCCTTGAACCACTTTGGCCTCTTCTCGGGATGCAACTGCCAACATCCATCCTCATCATGTCCCTCTTTCTTGCAATGTTTGCAAGAGGGCTTCCCTTCCTTCCTCGTCACTGCATTTGAATTCTTTCCATGTCATTTCCTCTTGTCCTCTTTCCTTGAAGACAATGATTCCCCCAACACACCTGATTTCCCTACTTCAATATACATTGCTTGAGCAGAAACCTCATCAAGGTTAGTGGGTCCAAACATGAATACAGTGTTTCTAATATGTGTAGGTAAACCTCCTATATACTTCATAAGAGTTTATTGTGTATGTAAAGGGATATCTAACATCAATGCCATTTTTCAAAATCCATCAGTATACTATTGCATTGTTTGTCCTTTTCTTAGTTTTAAAGATTGCCATTCAATTAATGCTTTTTCTTTATAACCTAAGGGATAGAATTGTTTCCTAAGTGCAGAAATGAAACTTTTCCATGATGGAAATACATTACCCACTTGTTGTTTTCTGTTTTGCAACTTTATTTTCCACTAGATGAGAGTCATGCCTACAAGTCTCAAAGATGCCAACTTAATTTGTGTGGCCTCATCCTTGATCTGTTGCACACTGCAATAAACCTCCATCTGCCTTACCCAATTTTCAAGTTTCTCTACATTTACTTCACCGTCATATATGGGTAATTCGAATTTAACATCAAGTTTTAACAATGGCATTTCATTCTTATGTTTATGAACATGTTTCTTTGCATTGGATTTAGAACTTGAACTTGAAGAAGAAGGAGAAGAAGGAGTTGATGATGGAGGTGAAGGAGGAATCTGAGGATGATCCTCTCCTTCTTCACTTTTTCTCTTTGAAGATTCACCCAAAACTGGTCTCTTCTGTTCCAAGTAATCCTCATACAAAACTTTCACCATCTTCGACATAGCAAAGAAAGTTTTCCGGAACTCTTTCTCATCCTGAGAAAGTCCTTCTTCTGATGCCATCTTTTCACTGTGAGAACCTCTCTTTCTCAATCCAATTAATGGAATCTATGCAATAATATCACCTTCACCATGCTATAGATTTTCCCTGGTTAACATACAAAACTCAAATCCAAATGTCAACTAGCTCTGATACCACTTGATCCGAAAAGATCTTTTAATGATTGTGGTTGAGTTTTTTAATTGCATGTGATTATTAACCATTTAATAAGATAATGAAGGAGGATGAAGATGAGAGAATATATCACAGCCATAATACAAAATATAGATCTATACTGAAGAAATAAGAACAACAAACCATAACAAGAGAAGTGATAACGGAGTTCGGCACAAAATTGCCTACGTCTCTGGGCCTTTGTCTCAGTGAGGTAGGCTTCTTTATTTCTATTAAAAGATAAAAATGTACATCGCAGTAGTGCCATTAGGCTAAAAGACTGATCTGGTCATTTTCTTCTAGATCTCTAGAACCCATCAGAAGAAACGACGTGCAAAATAGATGATCAGAGCACCCAGAAATGGCCCAAAAGCATATGCTCCTCAACATCTTCCCTACATAAAAATGGATTTGGCTTGGCTTCCCTTCAGCATAACTCTGCTCTAACTGTCCTTCATGGCCTCAAACAGGCTTGGTTTTTATATATCTGAAGTTGGTTATCCATCCCCAACTTCCTCCCAAAATCTTTGCTCAAAAAGAGTCCAATATCTCCCAATAATGGCCAAAATCTCTATTAATAGGCATAAAAATCAAATAAAAATCCATAAAACTATGATAAAAAAACCAACTTTTGTTTAATTATAAGGCTTAGCCCCCTTGAATGATGTGTGCCCCCTTAGTTCGGTCATGTGGAAACTAAATATGTCCAAGCGCCAGCCCCTAGGGGCTGCGCGCTGGCCTCTCCTCTGAAATACTCGGTCATGTGGCAATAATATCTGATCCAAGGGCTAATTCGTAGCCACCACTCTTGTGCCCAAGAAACAAACTCCGGATCATGTGGCTTAACCTCAAAACCATGTATTGTTACAACAGTTACCACCGTGTGTCGTAAGTCCTTTGTTGTGGTGCTATGGTAGAACTTGCGACCGAGGGCTGGGGCTAGGCCCCAGCCCCTTACCCATGCCGAAGTACATACCAATCAAAGTTAAATAAAAGTTTGTGCCAATGATTTAATAAGGAACATGTGCAACGCATTGGTTATTGGAGCACTGTGAAATCTTTACAGCCCAAAAGGTCATGGGTTTGAACCCCATGAGCTCCAATATAATTTTGCCAACAATAATTTTACCAACACGTGGGTGCCACGTGGTACCCCACCATTTTCATTCCTCCAATGCCACGTGTGAAGATGTTATTGGTCCACCTATCATTTCTATACCTGCTACTTGTCTACCCGATCATCATCCGTACCTGCCACGTGTCATTGTACGGTAAGGCCACGTGTAACACACCCACTGACTAAATCAAAAAAAAAATTCGGTCCTCTGTCGGACTCGAACTCTCAAATAACCCAGGAGGTCCGGCGTAAGCTGGCTCTATCTTTCTCCTACTCCGTTCCCATGTGATCGTGGGACATGTTAAGGGTTCAATTTGAACACAGGGTCTTTGGTATTTCGCGCTCCGTGCTACTATAATATCTACACGTTCGGCTCTGCAACCGTCGAAGCCCATCAGGGCTAACGTGAATCCCATAAGGATGGATTCCCACGGGGTTAGCGGATGGCCAATAGGAATAAACCTCCTAAGGGATAGAGAATCTTCCAATGAGAACAGGCCCCATCGCGTGCTTGGGTGTAATACAGGTGGTGAGAGGGAGACGCGACACGGTAGTCGCCCTGATAGGAGGGGCCCCACTTCACACGCCACACTATTACGGACCCCCCCCCTCATTAAAGGTAGAGTAGAAAGGGGGGTACGGAATCCACTGGGAAGCCATTGATCACGGTGAGTAAATCTCGACCGCCTGAGAGTTGCATGTCCAATTCTGGACACCCCCCCCGCCCCCATTAAGGGTAGAATGGCAAGGGGGCTCCGGAATGCATCCTCAGCCGTAGATCTGGGCGGGTGGACTCTGACCGTCCACATCTGCTCATCGCTTATCCTAAAGCATATCCACGTCCTGGTTTAAGTTAACGTCTTGTTTCCATATCTAACGGTCATTACAGACCCGGAGATCCTCCGAAAGAATCTCCTCCATCCATCGGGGTTTCGATTATCACAACATTGAAATACATCTACATTTTGTCCTCGGAATCCCCGATATCCCGATATGACGTCATCTTCCGCTAGTTCCCTAGACTAGACCTTTTTGGTCCATACAACCTCCCTCTATATGACCGCAGTCATATCCTTTCAACGGGGTTTTGGGGTTTGTGATGTCAAAATACACTCACCCACGGAACTCGTGATTCCCCGAATCCCGACTCTCGTCAGATTTTTGACACCTGTCCCCCTGAACGGACGGCTCGTATTATGCCGAGGTTTTCATCTGGGATTTCCCTGACCTCTCGAACACCTATTCTCCGTCAAGCTGACAGTTGGCTCCCACTACAGCTCTTCCCTCAGCTCTGCTATTCGGACAGTTGTTCCCCACTAATCGGGGTTTCGCGGATCATGATTTCAAAGTGCACAATTCACTTGTCACCAGGATCCCCGATATCCCGATGAACTCCAAACGTCGATAGATTGACCCCTGTTGGGATTTTCTCTGATGGCTTAGATCTCTACTACGTGCCCTCTAAATGAATGGTTCAGGTCGTGTCAGGAAATTGCAGATCTCAATTCCATATGACAAGGTTTCTTTGTGCTCGAAAACTCTGATTCCCCGATTTTCGACTTCTGGGATCTCCTGACACGTATCCCCCACGATAGACGATCCTGATCTAGTCTCGAACTTTCGCGACTTCTGGTGCTCCGGAAGTCTTGCCTTCCAAATCTTCGATATGTCGATGGGCTCTTGATCTCACCACGTGTCTTACAAATGGGCAGTCCTAATCTCGTCGGGATTTTGAGACTTGTGGTGTCCCAACTGCTTCGACCTCGGGAACTCCAATTTCCCGATGCCGAATATCCCGACTCTCTGTGGATTTCTGACACGCGTCCCCAAAGGATGGACGGTTCAAATCGCTCCTTGCATTTTTGAGACTTTTGATGTCCTGACTTTCACGACATCAGGATCTCCGATATCCCGATGGCCATGCCTCTCATCAGAGATTTCAACCTTCTATCCATGTGGGCTTAACCCTCATGCATCTCCTAACAGATCCAATGGTTGTCGGGTTTTTCAGCCAAGATCTGACGGTTCATAATGGCTCCTACCCATGCATTCTTCCATGACTTCCTGGAAGTGAAAAAGATCCACGGTCCAGAAACTCTCATGAACCTTGGGGATCTACGGTCCTAAACTCTTCGCTACCCACGAAGACATAGGAAAACCCAGTGGTAAGACATTTAATTCCCTACTTCCTCCTAATAATCTAACGATCGTGGGTGACCGCAAATTCCCCAACGAAATCTCGTCCGTCAATTAATACCTATTAGGTTAAGGTACCTAACACCTTCTTCTCCTCTCGATCTGTCGGTCGTGAGTGACCACAGATCTCTCGACGGAATCTCATCCGTCGATTCATTTCTTCATCCTTATATTGTCATCTCGGTTCTCAAGGAGATCGTTCCTCCTCATGCAGGGTCACTAAGGCCTTATGCCTTCACAACCACCTTCCCGGTTCTCGAAGGGCTTTTCAAGGGAGGTATTTCTATAGGGAGGTTAAATCAGGGTATTACCTGAGGCTTATAAGGATATCGTCCTCCCGATGGCCAGAAGTGAAGTCTAAATTCGATCAATATGCATGCAAATAACGATTTCATGAAGACATAAAACAGACGTAGTCTTTCCATCTAAATATATACAGCTACTAGTACTGATCAAAACATCATACAATCATTCTTATAATGAAATCATTCATAGTTTCACATCTTATGAGCATAATTGTCAGTATAAGCACATATATGTATATATCAAGATGCCAGAGGAAAAACACTTATTAGAGATAACACCAGGGTCAAGCAACTGCTGAGAGGGGTGCTCGTTTCCACCCAATCGTAGGCGTAGCGACTCCCAACGGATTTACCACTAGTCACCCCCGAGCTGAGACCACGATGCTCTGAGACTGCGTCTCTCTATCTACCAGTGACCAGGAGCGAAGGTTGCAATCCTTCCTCTCTGCTATCACTCACTCTGTGTAATGCTAGAGTTCCCCTCGTGTCTGCCCTCTTCCATCCCTTCTGCCATACGCCTTATCCTCTCGCGAGGTTGTGTGTGGCACGATTACCCTCATGTTGATGAAGCCTGACGGCTCTATGGATGGGAAGTTCACCATCCCATCCCTCATCAAGCCCTCCGCCTACCAGCCTGCGAGGCATTGAATTTCAGGGCCAACGAGCCGCTTTTGGTTGTCCGGGCCAGTGGAGTCCAAATACGGTATTTAATTCTCGGTGGAAGTTAATGCCACCTTTTCAGGTGCCTTCCACCGCCATCGTGGTCTCTTTTCTACACATCCCCTCTCAGCAGTCCTGCAATAAATTCAAAATATTATTCACATTCATTGACCTCTTTCTGCAGGTCCATTTACATCAAATGTTCATACTTATGAGTTTTCCATAGTCCTTGGCCAGTCCAGTTATATTTACAATCTGGGGGAAACAGGGTGTTACAATTCCCTCCCCCTTAAGAGGAACATCGTCCTCGATGTTCTTAGCTACTAACATGGATTACATGTACAGAAGTAAACAAAATCGGGTATGCCTGTCTCATGCCATCCTCCATTTCCCATGTAGCCTCATCTGGGCCAAAATGTTTCCACTGCACCTTGACCTGTGCAATGGTTCTATTCCAGAGTCGGGTTTCCCTTCTGTCCAATATGCATTGGGTTTCTGGTAGGAATTCTCCCTCCGGTTCCACCTGGATCACAAACCAGTCAATTATATGATTAGCATCACGTACATATTTCTTCAATAATGAAACATGGAAAACATTATGTGCTTTTACTGTGGGAGGAAGTGCTAGCCGATAGGCTACAGGTCCCACTCTGTCTAGAAGCTCAAAGGGTCCACAATATCAGGGTGCCAATTTGGCACAAGCTCCCATTTTTAGGGAACTCCTTCTGGGCTTAATTCTGAGATATACATGATCTCCTGTTTGGAACTCTCTTGGAGTTCTCTTTTGATCAGCATAACTTTTCTGTCGGTTCTGAGCGACCTTTAGATTTTGTTTTATCTGGGTCACTTGTTGTTCCATTTCTTTCAACATGTCGGGTCCAAAAGATATCCTATTTACAGGATTGCTCCAGCTGACTGGGCTATTACATTGTCTACCATAGAGGACCTCGAATGGACTCATCTTTAAGGACGCTTGATAGCCATTGTTGTAGGCAAATTCTACCAATGGCAGGTAGTCTTCCCATTTCCTGGGCTGATGCATCACATGCATCCTTAACATATCTTCTAATATCTTATTTACTCTTTCTGTCTGTCCATCGGTTTGAGGGTGATAGGTGGTACTAAACAACAATTTGGTCTCTAAACCCGTCATCAGTGATTTCCAGAATTTGGAAGTGAATTTTGTGTCTCTGTCAGATATTATTTCTTTCGGCATATCGTGCAGTCTGAATACCTCTTTCATGAATACCTGTGCGATATCTATCACCTTGTAGGTCGATTTGATGGGGATGAAATGAGAAGACTTGCTCAGTTTATCCACCACCACCATAATGGCATCATTCTTTTTGGTCGAAGTTGGTAATCCAATGATGAAATCCATGGAGATGGTTTCCCATTTCCATTCTGGGATGGGTAAAGGGTGTAATAGTCCTGCTAGGTGTCAATGTTCTTCTTTAACTTGTTGGCATTCTATGCATTGGGCCAAATATTTGGCTACATCCTTCTTCAATCCCGGCCAGTAGAATTGTTTTCGGGTGGCAGTAATCATTTTCTGGTATCCTGGGTGACCAGCATAGGGTCTTTTATGTAGTTCTTCCATGATGAACCTCTTCAAGTCATCACAATTGGGAATGTACAGTCTATCTCTGTAGGTGAGTAGACCTCCTTTGATCATCTGATAGCCTTCGTATTTTTCTCCAGTTGTTTCTTGCTAAAGGTACAGGGTCACATTTTGGACGAAGGGATCTGTTTCTTGTGCCTCTTTGACTCTGTCTTTGACATCTGTCTCCCAGGTACTCATCGCTGCTAGGTGAATTGTTCTCACACTTCTGCTAAGGGCATCAGCCACCCTATTCTCCTTCCCTTTGATGTGTTTGATTTCAAAATCAATTTCGCTAAGGAAGGCCATCCATCTGGCTTGTATAGCATTAAGCTTGGGTTGATCAAACAAATACCGTAATCCACAGTGATCTATCATAAGCACAAATTTCCTTCCCAGGAGTTAATGCCTCCACATTTTTAAGGCATGCACCATGGCAGCCAATTCTAGATCATGAGTTACATAGTTGACCTCATGTTCATTCAATTTTCGGGATTCATAGCAGATCACCTTTCCTTCCTGCATAAGGACTCCTCCGAGCCCTTCTTTACAGGCATCTGTGCACAAAAGGAATTCAGCTTCTAGGTCAGCGATTTTCAACACAGTTGCATGGGTTAGTAGATGTTTCAAGGTTTGAAATCTTTCTTCACACTGTTGTGTCCACAGGAATTTTGTTCCCTTCTTCTGGAGGGTAGTGATTGCACAACCAATCTTGGAGAAATCTTTAATAAATCTCCTATAGTATCCCACCAATCCCATAAAGGATCTAATGTCTGAGACATCCTTTGGGGTAGGCCATTCCATGATAGACCTGATCTTGTCAGGGTCTACTGCTACCCCTTCCTTGGATAGAACATGTCCCAAGTAGTGTATTTTATTCTGAAAGAAGTCACACTTGTTGAATTTAGCATAGAGTTGATGCTCTCTTAGCACTTGCAGCACAAGTCTAAGATGCTCTTCATGTTCTTCTCTATTCTTAGAGTAGATTAAGATATCATCAATAAAAACTAGTACAAATTTATCTAGAAATTTACTGAGTACATTGTTCATTAAGCACATGAAAGTAGCAGGGGCATTAGTTAACCCAAATGGTACTACCACAAATTCATAATGACCATACCGTGTCCGGAAAGCGGTCTTATGGATGTCTTCACCCTTGATTCAGACTTGATGGTATCCTGACCTCAAGTCAATCTTTGAGAAAACAGACGCACCTCCCAACTGATCGATCAGATCATCGATCCTGGGCAACGGGTACTTGTTCTTTATTGTTACTTTATTAAGTTGTCTATAGTCTATGCACAGTCTAAGGGTGCCATCCTTCTTTTTCACAAACAGGACTGGTGCTCCCCATGGGGACACGCTGGGTCGAAT
>ML789029.1:101530-131974 GCA_009831015.1 Picea engelmannii
ATGGGGACACGCTGGGTCGAATATAACCCTTATCCATCATTTCTTTCAATTGCAATTTGAGTTCAACTAACTCAGGCATGCTCATCCGATAGGGTGTTCTAGACACCGGCACCGCTCCTGGTGCAAGTTCTATTGAGAAGTCAATGTCTCTTCTCGGAGGTAGACCCGGTATTTCCTCTGGAAACACATCTCGGTATTCTTTCAGGATAGGGTAATCTTCAGGGCTTGGATCTGCACCTTCAGTTGTTTCCAACACCTGTATTGCATATAGGGGACATCCCTTTCGGCAATACTTTCTCATTTGTAGGGCTGAGATTTGTCTCACCGAGATCGGTTTTCGGATCCCTTGAAGGGTTATCCTTTTTCCTTCTATGCTCACACATTCCAAAGTTCTATAGTAACAGTCCAGTTTGGCTTTATGGGCGGCCAGCCAGTCCATACCAATCAACAAATCGTATGATCCCAGGGGTAATACATTAAGGGTTTCTTGGGTGGGGAATTCACCCAACATTAATTGGTAGGCTGGTACAGCCTCTACCACCTTTCTTTTGGTGCCAGTGGCTAATTGTACCAACAATGGTTTAGTTTGCTTCTGTGGTTGTAGCTTACACTTATCAACAGTTCTAGGGGATATATAACTCAAATATGAACCAGCGTCAATCAAAACAGACACCATATGGTTGAAAATCATACCTTCTATTTCCACCACTAAAGCTTGGTGGTCAGCTTGGTTATTATCCAAGGCTGCATAGATCTGCGGCACACTCCTTGCCACATCATTGACTGTGGTAGCTTCCTGCATGTTATAAATTTTTCGACTGTTCTGTTGTCGGAGTGGATAGTCTCTCCGGAGATGATCTCCTCTGCAATCCCAGCATTCCAAAGGTTTTCTCTTTGGGTTATCAGTCTTTACTGGTATAGGTCCAGAATTTTTATTTCCATCCACCGAGGGAAAGTTCTGTTGGAGTACACTCTGGGTTGGAAAGTTCATTTTGTGGTTCTTCTTGTAGTTTTTAAATCCCGAGGATTTGCTCCCTTTCTTATGAAATTTTGAACCATTATTTTGTTCCAGTCTCCACGAGACTCTGCCCGATGTCCATATTGTTCATGACAATATGTTGCCTTTCGTATAGTGTCTTCTAAGGTCTTTGGCTCGTCAAATTCAATTCGGTTCTGGTATTCCTTAGGTAGCCCACTGATGAAGCATTTTTCCTTCGCCTTCTCGGCTTTGATGTAGGGTACATATCTCAGTAGGTCAAGGAATTTGTTGACATACTCCTCCATGGAAAGTTGTCCCAGTTTGAGTTCATAAAACTCTTTCGCCTTCTCCTCGAAATACCTTTCCGACAAATACTTCTTCCAGAAGTACTTCTCGAACCGTTTCCAAGATAGGTCCTCCTCGCGGACCCCTTTCATATTCTTAAGGTCTTCCCATCAGATGGAAGCCTTTCTATTCAGATTGAAATTGGCCACTCGAGCCTTCAGGTTCTCTGAGAAATCATGGACTCTGAAGTATTTCTTCAGTCCAAGTAGCCAAGCCTCAGCTTCCTCTCCCTTATTTATCTCTCCATCGAAGGAGGGAGGTTTTTCCTTCCTAAATTCCTCAAATTTGTGACTCTTAGAAGTCTTTTTCTTCTTTTGTTTCTTTTGAGAATAGGAACTGGTCCTGCTGCTGGAAGAGCCTTCTGAATCACCAGCTTCCTTCTCAGTGGAATCGTCTAGTAATGGTCCCTTACCTCTAGGGTGGACCTTTCTGGATGTGCTTCTCTAAGTGTGACCATTTACATGACCACGATTCTGCATCGCAGGTTCATGTTGCATTTGTCATTGTAGATCGGATAAGCTCTGTAGTAGAACTGCATTAATTTCGGTTTGCTTTTCTTGTTCTTTCATCATTCTCTCATTATCGGCCTTGCAGCTTTACAATTTGACCATGAGACTCCTCACAGTCTCAGCTAGGCCTGGAAGGGTTCCTATTGCTCTTCTTTTGTCAGACTCTTCATCTTTTTTGTGGGAGCCTTCTCCCACCTCTTGGCGAGTCACCATACTCTACGTCTGTAGATTCCCGTGGTTGATCGTCCGCTTGAGTGAAAAGACAAATGCTGACTATTAGTCGAGAGTTAAATTCATTTTTATAAATGGTGCATAAATTCATCACTCTTTCACATGCATACACAGTCGGGTTTTCATATTCCAGGTTTTTAATCCTGGACAAGATAGTTAAGTCAGGGGGTTACTCCCCATAGGAGTGCTTCGAACGGAGTTTATGCACGAATCGTGCATGAGCCCAATCAGGCCGAGTGTTGTAACCATGCTTTGATACCACTTTGTAACACACCCACTAACTAAATCAAATTTTTTTTCCAGTCCTCTATCGGACTCGAACTCTCAAATAACCCAGGAGGTCCGGCGTAAGTTGGCTCTATCTTTCTCCTACTCCGTTCCCATGTGATAGTGGGACATCTTCAGGGTTCAATTTGAACGCAGCGTCTTTGGTATTTCACACTCCAGGCTACTATAATATCTACACGTTTGGCTCTGCAACCGTCGAAGCTCGTCAGGGATAACGTGCATCCCATAAGGATGGATTCCCATGGGGTCAGTAGATGGCCAATAGAAATAAACCTCCTAAGGGATAGAGAATCCGCCAATGAGAACAAGCCCCGTCACGCGTTTGGGTGTAATACAGGTGGCGTGAGGGAGACGTGACATGGTAGTTGCCTTGACAGGAGGGGCCCCACTTCACACACCACACTATTCCGGACCCCCCCCCCCCTCATTAAAGGTAGAATGGAAAGGGGGGTCCAGAATCCACTGGGAAGCCATTGATCACGATGAGTAAATCTCGACCGTTCGAGAGTTGCATGTCCAATTCCGGACCCCCCCCCCATTAAGGGTAGAATGGAAAGGGGGCTCCGGAATGCATCCTCAGCCGTAGATCTAGGCGGGTGGACTCTGACCATCCACATCTGCTCATCGCTTATCCTAAAGCATAACCACATCCTGGTTTAAGTTAACGTCTTGTTTCCATATCTAACGGTCATTACGGACCCGGAGATACTCTGAAAGAATCTCCTCTGTCCATCGGGGTTTCGATTATCACAACATTGAAAGACATCTGCATTTTTTCCTCGGAATCCCCGATATCCCGATATGATGTCAGCTTCCGCTAGTTCCCTAGACTAGACCTTTTTGGTCCATACGACCTCCCTCTATATGACCGCAGTCATATCATTTCATCAGGGTTTCGGGGTTTGCGATGTCAAAATACACTCGCCCATGGAACTCACGATTCCCCGAATCCCGACTCTCGTCCGATTTTTGACACCTGTCCCTCTGAACGGACGGCTCTGATTATGTCGGGGTTTTCATCTGGGATTTCCCCGACCTCTCAAAAAACGATTCTCCATCAAGCTGACAGTTGGCTCCCACTACGTTGCTTCCCTTAGCTCCGCTATTCGGACAACTGTTCCCCACTGATCGGGGTTTCATGGATCGCGATTTCAAAGTGCACAATTCACTTGTCACCGGGATCCCGGATATCCCGATGAACTTCAAATGCCGATAGATTGACCCCCTGTCAGGATTTTCTCTGATGGCTTAGATCTCTACTACGTGTCCTCTAAATGAACGGTTCAAGTCGTGTCGGAAAATCGCAGATCGTGATTCCGTATGACAAGGTTTCTTTGTGCTCGAAAACTACGATTCCCCGATTTTCGACTTCCAGGATCTCCTGACACATATCCCCCACGATAGACAGTCCTGATCTAGTCTTGCACTTTTGCGACTTCTGGTGCTCTGGAAGTCTTGCCTTCCAAATCTTCGATATGCCGATGGGCTCTTGATCTCGCCACGTGTCTTACAAACGGGCGGCCCTGATCTCGTCGGAATTTCGAGACTTGTGGTGTCCCAACTCCTTCGACCTCAGGAACTCCGATTTCCCAATGCTGAATATCCCGACTCTCTGTCGATTTCTGACATGCGTCCCCAAAGGATGGACGGTTCAGATCGCTCCTCGCATTTTCAAGACTTCTGATGTCCTGACTTTCACGACCTCAAGATCTCTGATATCCCGATGGCCATGCCTCTCATCGAAGCTTTCAACCTCCTATCCACGAGGGCTTAACCCTCATGCATCTCCTAACAGATCCAATGGCTGTCGGGTTCTTCGGCCAAGATATGACGGTTCATAATGGTTCCTACCCATGCATTCTTCCATGACTTCCTCGACGTGAAAAAGATCCACGGTCCAGAAACTCTCATGAACCTTGGGGATCTACGGTCCTAAACTCTTCCCTACCCACGAAGACACATGAAAACGCAGTGGTAAGACGTTGAATGCCCTACTTCCTCCTAATAATCTAACAGTCGCGGGTGACCGCAGATTCCCCGACGAAATCTCGTCCGTCAATTAATACCTATTAGGTTAAGGTACCTAACACTCCTTCTTCTCCTCCCGATATGTCGGTCGTGAGTGACCACAGATCTCTCGATGGAATCTCATCCGTTGATTCATTTCTTCATACTTATATTGTCATCTCGGTTCTCAAGGAGATCGTTCCTCCTCATGCAGGGTCACTGAGGCCTTACGCCTTCACAACCACCTTCCCGGTTCTCGAAGGGATTTTCAAGGGCGGTATTTCTATAGGGAGGTTAAATCGGGGTATTACCTGAGGCTTATAAGGATATCGTCCTCCTAAGGACCAGAAGTGAAGTCTGAATTCAATCAATATGCATGCAAATAACGAGTTCATGAAGACATAAAACAGACGTAGTCTTTCCATCTAAATATATACAGCTACTAGTACTGATCAAAACATCATACAATCATTCTTATAATGAAAGCATTCATAGTTTCATAGCTTATGAGCATAATTGTCAGTATAAGCACATATATGTATATATCAATACGCCAGAGGCAAAACACTTATCAGAGATAACACCAGGGTCAAGCAACTGCTGAGAGGGGTGCTCGTTTCCACCCAACCGTAGGCGTAGTGACTCCCAGCGGATTTACCACTAGCCACCCCCGAGCTGAGATCACGATGCTATGAGACTGCGTCTCTCTGTCTACCAGTGACTAGGAGCGAAGGTTGCAATCCTTCCTCTCTGCTATCACTCACTCTGCGTAATGCTAGAGTTCCCCTTGTGTCTGCCCTCTTCCATCCCTTCTGCCATACGCCTTATCCTCTCGCGAGGTTGCATGTGGCACAATTACCCTCGCGCTGATCAGGCCCGACGGCTCTATGGATGGGTGGTTCACCATCCCATCCCTCATCAAACCCTCCACCTACCAGCCTGCGAGGCATTGAATTTCAGGGCCAGCGAGCCGCTTTTGGTTCTCCGGGCCAATGGAGTCCAAATACGGTATTTAATTCTCGGTGTAAGTTAACGCCACCTTTTCAGGTGCCTTCCACCGCCATCGTGGTCTCTTTTCTACACATCCCCTCTCAGCAGTCCTGCAATAAATTCAAAATATTATTCACATTCATTGACCTCTGCCTGCAGGTCCATTTACATCACATGTTCATACTTATGAGTTTGCCATAGTCCTTGGCCAGTCCAGTTATATTTACAATCTAGGGGAAATAGGGTGTTACACCACGTGGCACCTGTACGAGCGTGCCACATGTTACCCTTCTAGTGGTGACATGTGCCACCCTCTGGTTGGTCCATGTCAATTGTACGGTAGTCCATTATGCCTATGACATGTGTCACGCTGCCACATTATGATGACGTTAGCGTTGACTTTTTGGACTGTTGACCTGTTGACTTTTTACCTATTTGGGAAAATGGTCAGAGTGCGATAAATCTCGCATACGATGCCCTTTTGAGAAAGTGAATATATGGTCGAAATCAGTGCAACAGGCTGGTAGCAATGGAATTAGTTTCGTTTGATTATGAGAACTTTCATTGTTTAGCGTTTTTTAGCCTTGTCAGGGTCCTGGATCCAATTATGGATCACACCTCCCCACTAAAGGACATTTTGGTCCCCAAAAGGTTACTGACCAGTAAACAAGCTTGAGATAGGCCACCTGACTTGTCCTCTGTCTCTGAACTCTGTCCTGTGCACCTGTCTCATCAAGATCAACTGTAACACAATCATGACAATTGACAGCATATTGTTAGCCATTTGAACCTTGTTACATCTTACTAAAGCCACTATCATCCATGTAGACAACATTACTAATGATAGCATCAAAAAGATGACTGCAAATGAGCTGATATACTTGTAATATTTGCATGACATGAGCTTATCTTGAAGCAACTAATGATTGATTGTCCATTCAACAATCATTTCATGTTCTTGCTCAAGATCAATTACTTCATTTGAAACAATTATTGGTTTGTTGCTTGCTTGCACTGCCTTCTTTAACTACTCCATATTTTGAAGTGTTTTATTTTCTTTAACATGATGAGCATGAACCACATAATCTTGACCTACTTTGGTTAATTGATATTGATTCATTTCCCTGTAGAATATTGCCTTATGATCATATAAGTATGGACTACCTAAGACCATTCCACATTCTCTTAACAGCACTACATCACATGTTACTTCGTCCACATACTTAGATGAAATTGCGAATATGATTGTGCACTTCTTTGTCATGTGCAATTGATGATGATTGATTATCCATTTAAGTGTGTAAGGCTTATGATGTACTTGTGTTTTTAACCCCAATTGCTTAACCAATTCTTCTAAGATTAGATTAGCTTGAGATCCATTGTCGATTAATGTGCCTATCTTAGTGTGTCACATGATGGTCCTTATATGAAACAAGTTACTTCTACAATCAATTCTTTCACCAATTTTACCTATCATACCAACCAATGAGACATTAGATTCGTCACTCAAATCCGATCCCAAGTCTGTGGGTCTTGTTGTCATTGCCACTGTTTGCCTTCCCTTCTTTTCCTTGAACCACTTTGGCCTCTTATCGAGATGCAACTACCAACATCTGTTCTCATCATGTCCCTCTTTCTTGCAATGCTTGCAAGAGGGATTCCCTTCCTTCCTCGTCACTGCATTTGAATTCTTGCCATGTCATTTCCTCTTGTCCTCTTTCCTTGAAGACGATGATTCCCTTGACACACCTGCATTCCCTACTTCAATATACATTGCTTGAAAAGAAACCTCATCAAGGTTAGTGGGTCCAAACATGAATACAGAGTTTCTAATATGTGCAAGTAAACCTCCTATATACTTCATAAGAGTTTCCTGTGTATGTAAAGGGATATCTAACATCAATGCCATTTTTCAAAAGCCATCAGTATACTCTTGCACTGTTTTTCCTTTTCTTAGTTTTAAAGATTTCCATTCAATTAATGTTTTTTCTTTATAACCCAAAGGATAGAATTGTTTCCTAAGTGCAGAAATGAAACTTTGCCATGATGGAAATACATTACCCACTTGTTTCGTTCCATTTTGCAACTTGCTTTGCCACCAAATGAGAGTCGTGTCTGCAAGTCTCAAAGATGCCAACTTGATTTGTGTGGCCTCATCCTTGATCTGTTGCACACTGCAGTAAACCTCCATCTGCCTGACCCAATTGTCAGGTTTCTTTGCATTTACTTCACCGTCATATATGGGTAATTCGAATTTAACATCAAGTTTTAAAAATGGAATTTCACTCTTATGTGTATGAACATGTTTCTTTGCATTGGATTTAGAACTTGAACTTGAAGAAGAAGGAGAAGAAGGAGGTGATGATGGAGGTGAAGGAGGAATCTAAGGATGATCCTCTCCTTCTTCTTGGGATGGAATAGGAATTTGGGGAATGAGGGACTATAGGATGTTAGTTTGAGTTGGCACATGAGTTTGAGATTTATTCTCTCCAGGAGACCTTAGCCTAGTTTAGGATTCCCTTTCCTAGGTGGATTGTATGCCCCAACTCGGGGGTGACCCACTGATGATAGTTTTGAACAATGTGGTCTAAGGCCGGGAGGAACGTGGAAGGTATGCACACAGTTGATGTTCTTTTTATCAAAGATAAGTGTCAATTGTGTGTTAATTCATGTGTTGTGTTAATATTTATGCAATTATTTTCATGAGTGTTTTCCTGTGTAAGTTGCATGCATATTTTTGTTATTATTTTGTGTGAATGTGTGCATTTGTAGAGTATTTTTATGAATTAAATTAGTATCAAAGTTTGAAATTTTAAGTGACATAGCCCAGTAGGTGGTTGGGGATGCTAAATGAGGTGTCACAGTTAATAGAGTGGTTATTTAGGGAGGCGTTTAGGCTCTATAGGTTTCCTGAGCACAATGAACATGATCAGGACACCACAACTCTTAGGACATTTTGGCAAGAGATGTATAGATTAGTTGGTACATAGTTGATCAGTGTAGCACAATTGGAGTCAATTGGTATGAGACATAGTGGAATTATAGTCTGGATGTGGGTTCCAAGAACTCATATGATTTTTCTGTTTCATTTTTGGGACGCTTCGAGAGGAGATGATGGAGCTCTTTTTTATTCCAGTGATGAGATGGGATTCAATCATAGGATTTGGGATCCGGGTGTAGATTCCAGCAAGATGTTTATAATAGTGACTTCAGTCGATGGGTAGACATGTTTTGAGATCTTGTAGGTTATGATGTAGTCATTTTTTGGTGATTTTCTGGACCGTGTCTGGATGTTTACAATAGGATGGTTGTGCTGGAGTATTAGGCATTTCCCCTTTTTCACTTGGATATTAAGTATCATTGATTCTTTTTCATTTGGTAACCATAGAGGATTTTCTTGGATGTTTGATTTTAGAGATGGTTTTGTTGACATCTTCTATACCATCCCCTTGACATTGTCTGATTAGCTCATTCTAGGAGAGACATGAGAGGATATGTTGAGGTTCGTATGTTATGGTTGCGAATATTTTCTTTTATGTTGCCTAAGATTGAGTCTAGAAGAGAGATTTTCGCATGGGACTTCACTAAGATACATTTTCAGGATACAATCCTTGATAGTGGGGGTGATTCTTCCTAGTATTACAGCTTGGGGTTCCAGGAGTGGAGGATGCAGTCTAGACATGAGGGCCAAACAATTATGATTAGAGTGTCGTAATATCAACATGGTGGTTTCTTTTCGAGACTAGCATGGGACCCTAGGATTACATGGTTTGATAGTTTGGCGGTAGGTACAGATGGGAGAGTTAATTTTTATTATCAAGAGATTATTTATATAGTGCATTGGAATGGATTCCTAGGAGGATGATTCTATGAGGGATGGACTGAGTATTCAAAGTATCTGATTGTTCTATTGATTGGTGGCCTTCAGGAGGCCTCTTTTGTTAGTACATTGCAAGTTTGTATTTTAGGAAATAGGTGCTCCACATCTTTCAAATTGGTTTGGGACCCGGGGATCATTCTCAGTTTTGGTTTGGTTCATCTTTTTTTTCAGAGGGTTGTGATGACATTGATAAAGGACAAGCAATATTTGGGAAGAGAGGACTGTAATGTCCCCATTTTTGGATTCCCTTACTCTATAGTTGTAGATGACCTTATGGGTTTATGTCAGTTTGACCAAAGGGGTAATTTGAGGTTAACAGTGGGATCATATTATTTGGAGGAGTTATATGATTCTTTCAGAGGTTCGTTTATCATCTTCCATCATCGAGATCATTCCTACGTAGTTAGAATTTGATTTCGTTGCATTTCGACCATTCTCATAATTTCAAAGTATTAATGGGTTGCACTAATAATTTATCTAAGAGGGGTAGCTTGGTGTAATAGCTCATTGGAACTGGGATGAAGAATCCAAAATGGTGTAGAGGATAAAAAGTGACTTCCATTGCCCAAAAATGTTTTAAAGTCAAATAAATCACTTTTTGGAGTAAAAGGGCTAATAAATCAATAAAATGATTTTACCAAAATTAAATTAAAAAGTCACTCAAGTGTAAAAGGGTAAAAGGGTCAACAAAAGGGTTAACGAGGAAATAAAAGAGGAATGAGGGCATCCTCTCTCATTATGCATTGTCTTGTAGCTTTGTCTCTTGGGACAAAAAACCCTAGAGAAGGCGATTGCATTCAGTGGTGAAATTATTCACCCTAGCTTATCATAGAGGAGAGATCATATTGATCTTTCATTGTGCTTCATTGTGGCTAAGATTTCATCATTGGGCAGAGAGGTTTTCTTTGGTTGAGGACAATTTCTCTTAAGGAGGATGACTTAGCTCGTGGCTGTGTTTTTCGGTGTCGTGGGCTACATTTTCTCAGCTTGGGGGACGAGTTACTCTTGTGGGATGAGTTCCAGTTGTGGTGGTTTTATTTCTTTGGGAAAGGGGGGTCGATTCTAGTGTGCAGGGTGCATTCTTGGAGCTGGGTGACTTTTATTTTGTGGGCATACTTTATGTGCTAGAGGGGGGATGATATTCTCCATTAATGAGGACGATTTTCTTTGCAACAGAGCTATATCAGTTCATGGGTGTTATTTGTTGATCATATTGAATATATCTTCTTCGTGAGGATTTGTTCTTACCATCATTTTTACCGAGTTGTAACAGGTTAGGTTTAAATAAATAAAATGAGCATTTTTACGAGATATTCTTTTGATGTTATATCATATTTGTTCAAGATATTCTTTGGATATTTGGTTGTTATATTTTTTATTCTTAATGAACATTAAAATGGCATTGAAAACTTTCCCAACCTTTAAAACTTCATGTGGGAAAACAAAAAAAAAACACTAAAACTCATTATAGTGGAATAGAACCTAGAGTCTAAGTGTTTGACCAAAGTCAGCACCTAGAAATACACATAAATTGCTACAATAGCAAAGAAAAAATTGTCACAATAGTAACAAGTGTTTGTCAAAGGTCCTACACCACATCAACAGATTGGTGAAGATTGGTAAAGGATATTACATATCCTATTAATGTTTTTGAAATGAATAAATAATATTTATAAATGCTTATAAAAATGATGATAAATCCTCTTTAGCAATTGCTAAGAATTTTTCATAAGACATGTTTATTTATGCTTGTTAGCTTTTGGTAGCTCCAGAGGTACTCTGCATGTTTTGTCTTGTATGCAAAAATGACATCACATTTACACTGGGAGACACTTAACTCTGTAAAAGGTGTTTTATAAAGTTGTAATAAAGTGACTCTTTTATTTAAAGTGATTTTTTGTAAAGTAACCTTCTAATATTAAAGTGACTTTATTTCATAAAGTTCACTTATGTCATAAAGTGAAACTGTACTTTAATATATTTATCTGATCTATTTTGGAGGGAATGAATAATGTCCCTTCATCTTGTAAAGGAAATATTAGATCTTGTCCATTAGATTTAGGGATGGGGAAGGTGATAAGACATTTAAATATGAAAAATCATTTTCAACTACAAGAGAGAACCCAAGGCAGTGTGCAAGACAAGTTTTTGAGAGATTTTAAGAGAGTTTGGAAGAAGAAATTGTTTGCAGCAAGTTTGGCACATTTTCCAAGAGATATTGGGCACATTACCCAAGGAGATGTTTTGTGTGAGAAGTGTTGGGAATATTGTTGTTCTTGGAGGTTGTATTGTATGGATCCATACAGTTCGTACAACAAGGAGAAAGGGCATGAATTTCCAGGTTGTTTTGTTGGCACGATTTTCGATGAAAGGATAAAGTTTTCCTTTGTTGCATGAGAGATTTTTGTTATGTCCGTACAAATTACTGTTGGCACAAATTTCAAGGTGTTGTTCAATGAAGGGGGTCGTACAATAGTACGTATTTGGCACATTTTTCTAGACAGAAAATAGGGGGAACTGTTGGGTGTTTGTAAGTTATATTTTGTTGCCATATTGATTGTTGTAGTTTGCAATTTATTCCTAAAGAAGAAATAAAATCCCTCTCAGTAGGTTTCCCCAAGTTGGGGTTTTCCCTGGCTGGTTGCCAAAAATTTTGGGTGTTTACATGGATTTGTGATTGTTGTTCATTGTTATTTTCTACTGCAAATGTACTTAGTAATATGTGTTTCTACTTATGAAATATAGTTGTGATGTGGGTTATTTTCATTCAAGACAAAAATCAATTTCTGCTTAGTGTGTGACATTAGCTCTATGTGTTAGTGTCCTTATGTCACTCATTTTCTACATGGTATGAGAGCTTGGGATCTGAGTTACAGTGAGAAGTGTTATTTTTGGCTAGATTTGAAGGGGGAACCTGAAAATCTGTTGGTTTGTTTCTTTGAACAATTGATAGGGAAATGGTTGCATGCATCAAATATGAGGATCAATTGGAAGGAATTTCCAACCACTTGCAGTGGAAGGTTCAGATGTCATCTGTTCTCAAGGAGAACAAGATTTGGATTTATGTCATCACTGTTGTTGTAGCTCCCACAACAAATCCTATTGCTTTGGATTTTCATGAGTTAAAAGAGACCAAAGCACAGGGGATCATTCTAGATGGAGTGAAGGACCCACTCATTCCACATCTGGCTGAGAATAAGACAACATATGATATGTGGGAGGCATTAAAATTTTTATATGAGGCTAATAACGCAAACCAGAAGATGGTATTCATGGATAAATTGCATGACACGAAGATGAATAAGGGTGAGGGTGTTGCATCTTATCTTACCTGGATAACTCAAGTTAAGTACAAGTTGGCTACAGTAGGGGAGGTCATCTCAGAACCCAAGTTGGGAAGGATAGCCTTGAAAGGATTCACGAAGGAGTGGGATGTCTTCATGAAGTGTGTGGTGGGTTGGGAGAATTTTCTAGATTGGAGTAGACTACGGGACGACTTCACTAGGGATGGGATCGGGATGGGATCTCAAAGTAGTGAACTGAAGGAAGATAGAGCTGATGAGGATGTTTCTCTTGCAGCAAATGGAGTTCTGGGAAGGACTTGAGTAAATTCAGATGTTACTACTACAACCAATTGGGGCACCTTGCTTCTCAGTGTCCTAGGAAGAAGAAGAAGAGGAAGAAACATGAGGGGCCTGATACAACAACAAGAATAGCTATAGAGGACTTTTTGTCCAAGCTTGATAGGGAATTCTCTTTGGTCACTCTAGTATCGAGTGTCGGTAGTGTTGGACTTGTTTGTGATAGTAGATGGATTGTTGACAGTGGAGCCTCTTGTCACATGATACAAATATGTCGTATATTCCTCAGTATCACATAGACAGGTCATGGACGATTGGTGGAGAGTGAAGGAGGTATGGAACGAGTTGTACGTGGAGTTGGAAGGATTAGATTCTGACTCGAGTATGGAGGACTCCTGGAGGTTGATGGAGTTTTGTTTGTTCCTGGGTTGAGGGTTAACTTTCTTTTGGTCTCGGCCTTGGAAGATGTTGTATATTCTACATTGTTCAATAGGGGACATGTATTTATCTACAGGGAGGGAGTGGATCTGGTCGTACCAAAGTTGATTGGTGATCGAATGGATAGGTTATACATGGTGCGAGGACAACCTATAGGTTATGATTCAGAGTCATATGAGGAGCAGGAGGCTCCTGAGAGTACAATGGTACCAAGGCTTCAATCTTGCATTCTGAGGCAAGAGAGGGGGACTCTTTAGAGCAGGGACAAGAGGCTCAGCTAGTGTGAGCGAACAAAAGCTTAAAGTGGGAGGATGAAATCTTCGACGAGCTCAGGGTTCAGGGTAGTTTTTAGGAGGATGTCTTCATATTCGATTTCAGTACAAGTGTTGAGGTTGGCTCCAGGTTCAGAGGGAGCTCCTACCATGAACAATGTAATGGACATGAGGATGGGGCTAGATGATGGTGATGGCAATGAGTACATCCCTCACTAAGAGGGAGTGTTAGTTTTTGGTATCTCAGGAGGTACTCCACATGTTTTGTCTTTTATGCGGAAGTGACCTCACATTTACACTAACTAAGCACCTACCTTTGTAAAAAGTGATTTATAAAGTTGTAATAAACTGGCTCCTTTATTTAAAGTGACGTTTTGTAAAGTAACCTTCCAATATTAAAGTGACTTTATTTCATAAAGTGCACTTGTGTCATAAAGTAAAATTGTACTTTAATATATTTAAGTGATTTATTTTGGAGGGAATGAATCACGTCCCTTGATCTTGTAAAGGCAAGATTAAATCTTGGCCATTAGATTTAGGGTTGAGGAAGGTGCAAAGACATTTAGATATGAAATGTCATTTTTAGCTACAAGAGTGAACCTAGGGCAGTGTGCAAGACAAGTTAAAATTGTTTGCAACAAGTTTGACATAGTTTCCAAGAGATATTGAGCACATTTCCCGAGGATATTTTCTATGTGAGAAGTGTTGGGAACACTATTGTTGTTGGAGGCCGTACTTTACAAAAATCTATACAGTCCGTAAGGTCACTACAACAAGGAGAAAGGGAACAAATTTTGAGGTTGTTTTGCTGGCATGATTTTTGAGGCAAGGTTGAAGTTTTCCTTTGCTGCAGGACAGCTTTCTGTTATGTCCGTACAACTTATTGTTGGCACAAATCTGTCCATGCAGTGTATTGTTGGCGTGGATTTCAAGGTGTTGTTCAGTGAAGGGGGCGGTACAACACTACAGATTTGGCACGTTTTTCTAGATAGAAAATAAGGGGGATTGTTGGGTGAGTGTAAATTATCTTTTGCTGCCATATTGACTGTTGTAGCTTGTAATTTCTTCCTAAGAAAATCTCTCTCAATAGATTTCCCTAAATTGAGATTTCTCTTGACTGGTTGCCAAAATTTCTGTGTGTTTACATGGATTTGTGGATTTGTAACTGATATTCATTATTATTTTCTGCAAATGTACTTAGTAATGTATGTTTTTGCTTATGAAGTATAATTGTGATGTAGATTATTTTCATTTAAAACATAAATCATTTTTAGTTAAATGTGTGACATTATCTCTATGTGTTAACTTGCTTATGTCACTGATTTTCTACAATGCTGAGTTTTTATCTACATATTAATTATCTTAGGAAGCCCACAGACGCATTCGAGTACACAATAAATGGTAAACAATATAAAGAAATCATTAACAACTGGAAAGAATCTTAGGCTTCGCTTGGCCACGTGGCCTCACTGACATTTGATTTTGAAACTAGAAATCCAGCTCGATAGTTGTATTTTATATTGTGATATAGGTGCCCATGTTCCAATGTTCAACACCAAAAACAAGACTTTGACACAGTGCGGTCTGCCACTCTTAATTGTATATGCAATCCAACCATGTGAGAAGATAAGAATTCTGAAGACTGTGACGAGGATTGAGATACAAAATGGTTCGCTCAAGACACAAATAGCCAACCCAATATTTTGGAAATTTCCATCTTTTTAATATTTTTTCACACTAAACCATTTGACCCATCTAAGCATAATCTGACACTTCATTGCCTTTGAGTCAATAAGAAAATGAGAATGTATATTTTTTAAAATTGCAAAAATGATTTTCGTGTTTTCAATCACTAAAACTAATAATAATTTAGAAAAGTCACATAAACACGAACCCAAAAAGTGCAAACCCATGCAAACACACACAAATTAATGGAAAACATGATATAACTAGCACAGTCGCTAAGCGGCTGAGAACGCTGAAAGGTATCGGTTGGTAATTAGCTGCTGTGCTAGTTATATTATTTGATGTCTTTGTGTATAATGCGAATATGGATTTCTCTTGGACACGCACGCTCGAAAATGAAACGCTCCATGCTCATGTAATAGATGGGTATGAAAAGCGCGGACAGTTGAGACGCATGGATAGCTGAGGAAGAAGTTGAAGTAGTGCCCGTTAATAATCCCCGTTAATAATCCAAACGTGGCAATTATATGGTGCTACAGTAATTTCTTAATATGATTAGGTAAATGGTAAATGTTAAAAAGTAAACAGGTTACAATGAAGTTATGAAGAGTAAATGACATTCATTGATTTGGGATGACAACTAAGAATATGCCAGCATCTTCAATTGTTAGCCATTAGATTAAAAGATCATTAATCATACCCATTACCAATAAATATAAACCTCTCGAAATAATAATAAACTAATCATTCCATTTTAGCCTTCCTAAATAGTAATAATAATAATAATAGAAAATAAATGTCTGGATTGATTTTCTTGCATATAAAAAGTGACTTTTTTGACTGAATGATTCTGCTCTAAAATTGAATCAATCGGCCCACTGTCCACAGCCGTTCTATTTTTGTTAGACACGTGTTTGACTGAATGATTTTCTAACAATAAATCAATCGGGCCACGTCTTCTTTTTCTTTTTAATAACTTGTTGGTATTTAATTATTCTAATTACGAAAAAGTGAATGCACAGATTGGTCGATTAATCCAACGTATTCGCGTGGTGTATATAATATTCACCGACTCGCTGATTGAAGGAATAAGTCTTGTTCAACGCACTTATTAAAAACTGAAATATATATATATATATATATATATATATATATGCTCGGCAACTTGCAAGTTATATTATAGATTGGTAAAATATATATATATATGCTCGGCAACTTGCAAGTTATATTATAGATTGGTATCAGGTATAAAATAATTGACAGTGAAAATAAAATCCGCATGCGTAATTAGTAATTAGCTTACATATTCGCAAATATTTTATCTTAAAAGATAATCCCAGTAAGGAAGGTATGTAAGTTATATCATGTCTATCTAGTTATGTCCACTGAGTGATTTGCGAATATAAAATATCGTTTAATGAAAAAAATAATGTATGTGTTTTTTTTTAATTTTTAGAATTAAATAATAATAATAATAAAATTTTCAAGTATTTCAGTAATTAGTGATAAAATGAGAGAGTAGAGTGATATGTACAAATATTTAATTACTTTAAATATCAATATATTATACTCTATTGTATAGAGCAGGTTGTTATAGGTTTTAACTTATTTCAAAGATAATTTTAGAGGTTGAGAGAATATCTCAACCACACATCAAACTAGAATTTCACAAATCCAACTTTCTAACAACTTTTTAAGAATAAGATCATTAAAAATTTTGTTATTTATATTTCAGAAATCTTTATGTATAAAAGGTTAATATATTTTAATATTAAAACTTAAATGCTGAAATAATTTTTTGTGGATGATAATAAATTATGACATTGAATTATGTAGATTTTGTTATAACTTAGGAGTATGATTTTAAATTGTTTTTGATTCACTAGACAGATGTTTTATTTTGGAAGATGATTTTAAATTACTTTTGATTGATTTACTAAAAGCATGTTTTAAATCATTTTGAATGGTAAGTTTTATTTGTACATATGATTTAACTTTGTGTCTAAGTTTTGGAAAAAAATAAGGGAAACGATGAAACTTCTCTTTCTAGTCAAATTTCAGGATAATTTCATGAGCATTTGGGTCAAATTTCCGGATCATTTCATGAGCATTTGGGTCAGTTTAAAATGAGACTAAACCTTGGGCAAGGTTTTATGACTCATGAAACTTGGATCATGTGAAACTCAAACTATTCTTAAAATTTTAATTGGATCCAATCTAATTCAGTCTTTGTTGAAAATGGAGTTTGTTTGTTGCAAAATCTTGTCCATGAATTTTGACCCATTTTATACCAACCCAAATGCTCAAAAATTTCAAAACATTGTCTATAAAATTTGCTCCAAATACTTAGAAAATCTATTTAATTTCTTAATTAATTAAAAATTTAAATTATTAAATTGTTGTATTTTGAAAAAAAATATGTATAATATTAGAGATAAAATTGCAACACTGAAGTCTCCTACGTAAGTTGATGAAGAGTGTGTTGTTAAGCCACTTCGTGTTGAAAAGAAGGGTTGGTGTGGCTCAGACCGCATGCGATCCCCAAATCCGAACCAATTAACAAACAAACAAAAAAAAATTGCAACACTGAAATTTCCAAATAGATGAATTTTTTGGCGAGTCAAGTTCTACCTTATCTATTTATTTTTTTATTTTTTTTTAAATTCAATAATAAACATTTTCTTAAAATATACCAAAATACAAAGTCTGAGAAACAAAGTTGCCCCACACAAAAGTGAAAATCTAACGTACAACATATTTCTTACCGACCTAATTTAGAAGACATTTTTCCAGGATAAGAATAACAACATGACTGTCATTATCCCATGCCGTAAATCATACAGTAGCACGACCACAACTAAAATGAAGAAGAAAGAGTCAACGAATACGAATGGCGTGCGAAGCATGACCGACGCTATTAACGCACGTGGAAAGTAGAAACGAATTAGCACGATGCAATGAATGTACTATTTACCATGGCAACCGACCAATGTGACACTGCACTCTTTATATTTCTCTCACTCTCACTTTCTCTAGCTGTCAGGAAACGGAAATCAATCGATGATAACGTGATTGTAATTGTGACTGACCAGAGACAACGATGGACGTTGCAGGAGGAGTGAGCAACAACATAAACATGAAAATGTTGAATATGTTGGAGTTGATCCGCCACCATTTGCTGGATGTGGAGGACGAAATAGATATTATAGATCTTCAACGAGGAAATCAAGTCCTCGCCAGCGGCAGCAGATTAACATCAGATGGCAATAAATTCGCAGAAGCACAAGATTACTCCTCGTCTTCTTCTGTATGCACAGCTATAAGGAGAGAAGAGGCGTTTAACGTAAAGCCACAGGCACACGACGAGGACAATGGAGAGATGAAGCAGATCAGCAGGGCCAGCCACTACAGAGGAGTCAGACGGCGGCCGTGGGGTAAATTCGCAGCGGAAATCAGGGACCCTGCCAAGAAAGGGGCCAGAGTTTGGCTGGGCACTTTCAACACAGCCGAAGAGGCCGCTCACGCATATGACCGCGCTGCCTTCAGAATCCGCGGAGCCAGGGCTCTTGTTAACTTCCCTCTCGCCTTTGCTTCCAATTCAGAGAATGGATCAGCCGTAAGTCACATGGGGCAGAAGAGGAAGAGAGGAAATGGTGGGGGCGGGACACTAGATTTGGGGGCGTGTGGTTGGATAATGGAAAAATTAATATGCCTTTCGTGATAATTACAGTATTATTATGATTACGTGAATGTATTTACGAATATGATTATTTAAATATTCTGATTATGAGAATGTCAGTTTGAGATTGCTATAATTGATAAAAAAAAATCAGCAAGTTTTTATCAATCTATCTCCACCTTTATCCCCGTTCTGTATGTTTAAGATTTTGATGAAGGTTCTGTATATGCAAGATTTTGATGAAAAGAGATTGAGACAGGTTTTAGATTTTAATATTGCTGGTTATAATTGAGTTGCAGTAAAATGCATTGCATAATGCAATGTTTAGTTTTAACCCTGGGGAGTGTTAACCCTAAAATAAGACAGACATAAAATATCAAGATTAAGTTCGTTCATTCACTTTTGGGCTACTTCCACCAAACAGAGGTATCAGTTTCTTATTTTTCATAGCATGAAGAGTTACAGCAGCCTTGCAGGCTCTCAATCATTTCTCACGTGCTCACTCCACTAATCTTCCTATTGCCTATACGGGCATACATGAATTTATAACATTTCATCTACAAGAAACTGATTATTAAATGCACTCCTATCCATATTCTAACTTGGTCTATTTAGTTACAACCAATACTGAATAATAAAATCCAAAATCCATTCTTGAAAAAATTCATTGTCACCAAATTCCAACAGAAAGAAAAATGCTCTGCATAACTACAAATTTGTTAATGTATTCACAACAACGGATCTCTCTACCCCTCATCAATAAGCTGAAAGCATGTGTACTCCGGTTGGCCGAAAAAATTTGGTAAATAAACATAACTTCAACAGGATTTGTATTCGCATCCGTAAAACCAAGAGGATTTGTATTCGCATCCATATCTCTTACTTGACGGAAATCAAATAATTATAAACTACTTGCATCCCTGACTATTACAAGGCAGGGCCTTTCGACACGATAGTTAGATACTAAACATCAAACTAACTTTCTCGTTTTGGAAGACGTAAGTTTTCTATTATAAGGCCCATTCTTTCCGGTTCGAAAATCGTCATAACTGTTTAACCTAGTTTGTGATTGCTTGCACTGAGCCCTGGTTTATAACGACAGTCTTTCCGACTAGGCCATAGGTATCTCGATGACAGTATACCAGTCTACAATTCTCCTGAATAAAAAAAATATCTACCATTCTCCTGTTAAAAAAACAAAAATGGGGAGTTTGTTGGAAATAGCCGATTTTTCTGTTAGTTAGTGAATCAAACTGTTAGTCAGTCAGCAAATACCAAGTCGCAGGTTTATACAAGATCAGATTTTATCAGTAGGCAAGCAGGGGAGTTAAATGGAGCTCATTTTTATGCAATGAGTTGTGTTGATGTTCACTTGGGTGCCTAAAAATTGAAACAATCCCATACAAAAGTAATTAGTGAAATTTGGTCTATACACATGAGCATATATTTATGTATTTCAAATAATGTATTAATGTCTTGTATTTCAAATAATGTATTAATGTCTTTTTATGAAGATATGAAAAATCAAACTATTTTTCATGATTAGTTCATGACATTTTTAATGGAATTCATGTAATTAAGAATAATTTGGTTTAGTGTGTTTTTAGATAAACCTATGTTTCTTTAGTATGCATTTGTAGTTATGCAATATGATGGTAAATATATGCTTTAGACATAGAGTGATCTAACGACTCATCGTAACAATTATTGATTGGTGGTTTAACACCTATCCATGATCTCTATTCAAAGAGCATGGAGGGTGAGGATCCATTGTGAAAAACTCTTATGTAATTTTTTTCTTTGCATGTTGGCTGAAGCTGTGGACTATTTCCCATAGGGTTTTAATCAAGTAAAAACACTAGCATTGTGATATTCTTGTTTGAAGACCCACTCCCATTGTAGATCGAGAGATATTGAACCATTGTTTCCGCATTTATTGGTTCTACTATTTCTGTGCATTATTGGTCTGAGTGGACTATTCCATTACTTCCAAAGAACTTCTTTTAATTGTAAATGTTTTTTTTTTACTTGGAAAAGTTTTTGTTTTTCTAAGACACAACCATTTTTGTCACATCTGGAGGTATAAAGTCTGAAATATACCCTTTTTATTTCTGGTTCGCTACTCTTTCAAGTATGCGTATTCTCTTTGTCCTAAGCTTTGTGTGATCTAAATTAGAAAAAAAAGGGTTTGAGGGTTAGGTAAAAGAGTTTTAAAAAAACAACATTATCTTTCATCAAATTTTATATATATCTTGCACTAACTCATTTGGTTGAAAATTACTTTATTTAATAAGAGGTATTGTGATTAAGTCTCCCTTTTCAAGTTACTTTTTGAAAAAATTCATACAACCTTGATTTATCTCATAACTTTTTGAATAAGTGTGTTTTGAGTTAAATTATAAAAGGAAACCACTATAAAGTATATTTAATATTTTTTTTTAGTTATTTTTTGTATGCAACTTTAATTTATAAAGTAACTTCATTGTAAAAATGATTATCACTTATTCTTTAAAAGTGAGTAACTTCATAACTTATTTGTAAAAGTGTATTTATAAGCAAAGTTAGAGAATGAAAATATTTTTTTTACTCAACCACCTCAATGTGCCACCTCAATGTGCATCCATCACTGCCTGAGCCAATTTATACCTACAAGGTGACACTTTTGTTACCATTTATACCTAAATATTTTAATATGGCTATTCCAAGAGATATTTTCCTTACCAGTACCAACTACTTCTCATGGAAATTCCATATGGAGGATGTACTAAGAAGTAAATGATTGTATCACATTATCTTGGGAAAAGAACAAGTCATCAATAATATTGAAAAGAAAACAAAATGGGATAATAGAAATGAAGAAGCATGTGGATTAATTGGAATGTCCATCTCTTCTAATATACGGTTTCATATTCAAGGAACCAATGATCCAAATGAAACTTGGCATAAGATGAATAAGGTATTTAGTAAATGTTGATGCATATAACATTGGACAAGTATTTCTGCATAGGAGCCTTATATCTTGGTAATTTTACTTTAATTAAAGGAATTATTAAAGTAAAGTGTTTTTATTAGTAAATTGAGTTATTTTAGGAAATGCTAAAAGTTAGAATGTAATATTAGTAATTAATCTCAAGTGAGGTGAGGTGTGATCTCAATCGTTAATCACTTTTGAGATTAGAAATAGATTATAACTCAATCTTATAAAAGCAAGGCTAGGGTAAAGGAGAAGCCACTTGACATGATTTTTGTTGAGGGAGTTGACATAGAGAGGATTGGATAATGAAAGAATATGATTCAAGGAGATCTCATATAGGTAGAGAAGGACTTCCATCTAGAGATCAGGTCAAAGAGAAGATAGAACAGAGGCATTCGTAGGTGGGTTTCAACGAAGCAAAGCCACGGGAGAAGGTTGTTCCATACATAGATTTTCGTACAATATTTCCAGATGTGTATGTGGGTGCTAGTGGATACAAGAGCATATACGAGGGTGTGTAGTAGGGACATTTGCGTATACCTAGAAAAGCGTGAAGATATGGCTCATACAACATAATGGTCATTTCCAATTTTGTCTCTATATGTATTTCTTTGAATGGTCCTTTATCCCTGTTATGAGAGCCCTGATTTTAGCATAATAAAATCATTCTTGGCACTGGTTTTCCCTCTGGGGATTTTCCCAGGGGTAGCTACCCAAAAATATTGGTGTTTACATGTGCATGATTTGGTTTCCAGTTTTTCTTTCGCTACCTTAATTTGAGTTGAATATTTCAATGTTGTATTTTTTTGTGAGCTATTAATCTGATTTGTGATAAGGAAATCGCTAGATAACAAGATACCTAGGTGTTGGAGTAAGGGGTTTTCAACATGGTATTAGAGTGAATGCTTTGAAGAGAATCCATATCTTAGATCCATATAATTTTATAGAAAATTTATCAGATCTATAGGAGACACTAGCATATCCATAACCAACAAGAAGAAATCTAAGGATATATTTCAAGGAAACAACCTCACTGAGGTAGAACTAGGGTTTTGTAGGTTACAGGGTTGTATGCAGGTTACAAAAGAGATAGTCATGTATACATATGATGTAGTAAGGAGATGCATGTACATATGAAATATCTAGTGGTGAAAGGCATGTACATGTTCATATAGATCAATACAAGGGCAATTTGCAACAACAAGTTATTTCTAGGACAATTTATCATGTCTAAGGGATGGCAACAACACATTTGAGAGTTGAAGACAGATTAGATGGAGCATCCATTTTCCTATATTCTTGGAAAGAAAGGATAACTTTGGTGTTAAAGGAGTATGACCTTTTGGAGTCAGTGAACAAAGTAGTTGTTCCACTGACATATCCAGTAGATTTAGAAGATCACAACAAGAAGGAGATAAAAGTAGATAGGGTCCTCTTGGATTTGGTGAAGGATTATCTAATTCCTCACCTATCTGAGAAGAATATGACCAAAGAGATGTTTGATGCCTTGGTCTATTTATTCCATAACACTAAAATGAATACAAAGATGGTCTTAAGGAATAGACTCATAGCAATGAAAATATATAGATATGATAATGTTACTAGCTATTTCATGAGGATCACATAGGTGACTGATCATATTGAAGCCATAGTGAAGAAAATAGATAATGTAGAGCTCATGAATGTGGCATTGAATGGTCTTCCCAAGTCTTGGGAATCATTTTTCAAGGGATTCTGTGCTTGGGAGAAACTCCTATATTAGCATATACTTTGGGATGATTGCATCTAATAAGAGACTTGTGAGGAGTCCAAGAGAAGCAAGAAGGGAAGTAGTGAGGAGAAATCGGTTCTTGTCAGTAAGGAAAAGAAGGAAAAAGGAAATAATTCTAGCCAAAAGGGTAACAATGAAGGAGGATCATCACATGAAGGGAAGAAGAAGGAATTGAGTAAAATCAAGTGCTTCTCATGTCATAAGAATGGACATTATGCATCTCAGTTTATAGAGAAGAAGAAGGGTAAAGGAAAGACATGGGTAGAAACATTAGCAAAGAAACATATTGATGAGTTTGTAGTGAAGTTTGAGAAGGATTACTTATTAGTTTCTTTCATGTCTACTGGCACAACTATGAGGAGTGCTTGGTTCTTGGACAATCATGCATCTTGTCATATGACAGAAGCACAAGATCTATTTAGCAGTCTGATGAAGAGGGAATCATATGTTCATATGAAACTTGGTGATGATGCCAAGTATGCAGTGAATGTATAGGGAAAAATTACATTCCAGCTCGATTCAAGAGGTTCATTGGATTCCCATGATGTGTTTTACGTACCAGGTTTGAAGAAGAATTTTCTCTTAGTCTCAGCTATGGAGGACATGAGTTTTTCCGTTACTTTTCATAGAGGGAAAGTATTTATATCTCTATATAAATATAGCTTGAACAACATAGTGATCATTAGGGTTAAAGAGGGAACTTTATACAGGTTCCATGGAAATCCTAATCAAGATTTGGTACATGATAATGAAAGCCTATGTGGTTTGTGGCATAAGAGGTGGGACACCTACACTACCAAGCATTACTGAACCTGAGGGGTATTGTTACATGTCTTCTATAGTTTAGTATTAAGCAGTAGGGAGTGTGCAAAGGGTGTTCAATTGGAAATAATGTCAAGTCTCTTTTTCCTAGCAATAAGAGTAGGTCCAAGGGGATCTTAGATCTTATCCATTCATATGTGAGTGGGACGATGTCAGTAAAATTAATACAAGGATCATCACACTATGTGACATGTATTGATGATTTTTCCATGAAAATCTAGATCTTATTTATGAATCCTAAGGATGAGGTCATCAGTTAGCTTCAGAAGTTTAGAGATTAGGTGGAGAACTAGATAGATAAGAAGATCAAGGTATTGAGGTTGGATAATGGAGGAGAGTACAATTCCAATGACTTCAAGGATTTATCCAAGGAGTCAAGGATCAATAGGGAGATGACAATATCATACGACCCTCAACAAAATGGGGTTGTAGAGAGAAAGAAACTGTCCATCATCGGTTCTTCCAGGGCTATGATACATGACTAGGAGATTCATATGTTTCCTTGGGAAGAGGCATGTAACACAAAAATATATGTGCAAAAAAGGAGTTCTTATAGGATATTGGGGGACAAGACTCCAAAGGAGGAATTCTCAGGAGTGAAGCCATATATTGGTCATTTGAGGATATTTGGTTGTCCATTCTACATCCATGTGCATGTGGAGAAGAGGACAAAATTGGAGCCTTCTAGATAGAATGGTATATTTGTGGGGTACAATGAGACCTCAAAGGCTCACATGATCTTCATTCCAGTGTAGAGTAAGATAGTTGTGAGAAGAGATGTTAAGTTTTAGGATAACTTGGCATATAGGATATCTTAGGAGTCATGAATAGTGATAGAGGATGAGGAGAAGTAAGCTCTGGAGGACGAGCACCAATCAACAGTTTATAATTCGGGTGGGGAGGAGGATTTATCCCCTTCCAGTCCTATCAGGAGACCCAGGTAGCTATTGAAAACATTGACGGATGTTGGTGAGGCTCTTAGGAGTGCGATCAAAGAGCACATGCCTCTTAAGAATTTTCTGAACTATATGGTGTTTATGAGTACCATTATTGATGCCGAGCCTTCCAGTTTTTAGGAAGAAATAGATCAACAAGTTTGGAAAGATGCCATGATAAAGGATTACACCTCTATTATTAGGAATGATGTTTGGGAATTAGTGCCAAGACCGAAGGGGAAGTTAGTTGTGAGTTATAGGTAGCTCTACAAGATCAAACATGTTGCATATGGTAGCATTGGTAAGTTCAAGGCGAGGTTTGTGGTGAGAGGGTTGTCCCCGAAAGAGGGAGTGGAATACGAGGATGATTTTTCTCCAATCGCTAGGTATGATTATATTGGAGTTGTTATTTATATTACTTCAATTATGAGGTGGAGAATACACAAGATGGATGTGAAAACAACTTTCCTCAACATGTACTGGGTCATTATATTATTTGCAGTGAAAGTCTAGGTGAATCGATTGATGGTCGAAGTCGAGTTAGATCAACAACAAGTTGAAGGTCAAGGTTAGTCGACTGGGTAAATTTCAAAGTCGAAAGTCAAGGAGGTTTGACATGGTAAAGGAATTGATAGAAATTTGAAGAGGTATATAGGTGGGTGTGTGGTGACCTACTGAAGATCGAATAAAGGCCGACTAGTAGTCGTTTGTAACAGAATCTCAGGATTCAAGAGTAGAGATAGAAAAATTCAATGGCCGGAATTTTGAGCTTTGGAAGCTTAAAATGGAAGATATTCTTGTAGATCAAGGATAATGGAAAGCAATCTATCCAGGTACCCAACTGATAGGCATGTCGAAGAAATAATGGGAGAAACTCAAAAAAAGAGAAAGAAGTACGATTCAAATTTGTCTTGCATATCCGATATTGTTGAATGTCTCAGGTGAAGATTCAACTAAGAAACTGTGGGACAAGCTGGGAATATTATGCCAGTCGAAACGTCTGGTAAATAAGTTGTTTCTCATAAATAAATTGTATCTTCTGAGAGTGAGTGATGGAAGTTCGGTGATTGAGCATTTAAATGTGTTTAATACCATTTTAAGCCAATTATCGTCTATGGATATTAAAATCACTGAGGAGGAGAAGTGTATTAGCATTTTATGTTATTTTCTAGACTCCTAGGATAGCTTGGTTGTGGCTATATGAAGTAATACAACCACATTAGCGCTAGAAGATGTGGTTTCTTCTCTATTGTCAGAAGAAATGAGAAGAAAGAACATGGAAGGATCAACCAAATATTCTTTAGTGGTGAGAGGTTGATTGGTTGAAAGTGATAAAGGAAAATTCTCTGGTAGAAAGTCTAAGTCGAATGGTATATCTAAATATTTATTTCAATCAACAAGAATATGTTGGAAATGTGGTAAAGTTGGGCATTACAAAAAGGACTGCGAGTTGAGGGTGATGGAAGTCAGTACATGATCCAACGAGAAGCAGTCGACTGAGAGAAAGATGACCCCGAATAAGAGAGATGATGTGTACCTGACATCGACCAATACACAATTGGATCAAGATGTTTGGTTGATCGACTCGGGATCATCCTATCACATGACACCACATAGAGAATGGTTCTGTGAGTATGAAAGATATGATGGAGGTGATATATTATTGGGGGATGACTCTACAACCAAAATTGTCGGATGAGGAAACGTTTGAATGATCCTACGGGATGGGAGGAAAAGAAACCTTCCATGTGTGCTACACATTCTGGGTTTCGAAATAAACCTGATATTTATCAACAAGATGAGTGGTGTTGGAGTGCACACTCTATTTCAGAAGGATTTGTGCAATATGGTCGGAGGTGCAATGGTCTTAATGAAATGAGTTCATATTGAAACCCTATACAAGCTTCTAGGGAGTGTTGACTTGACTGGATGCAACAACATCGTTGCTCCTAAATTAGAATCGACATCAACTTCTACTCTAGTCAACTTGACTTGACTTGGGACGAGTCGGTAGAAACAGGATCGAAAAGACATGACAAAGTCAACCCAGCCATACTATGGCACACGAGGATGGGACACATTGGATAAAAAGTACTTTAAGATATGCACAAGAAAGGTATGGTTGAAGGTTTTCCTTAATGTGGTTTAAAATTTGACTTTTGTGAACATTGCATATATGGAAAACAAATTCGGGTGAGGTTCCCATCTTGAGTAACACAGACAGATGGGATTCTAGAATTGGTGTGTAGTGATGTGTTTGGCACGGTTATAGTTCTTTCACTTGGTGGATCCCTGTATTATGTGTCCTTCATAGATGATTTTTACAAGAAGACATGGATATATTTCTTGAGGAAGAAATAAAATATTTTCGAGAATTTCAAAGAGTTTAAATATCTTGTAGAAATCCAGGCAGATAAGAATATTAAGGTGATGAGAACTGACAATGATGGGGAATTCTGTGGAAAATAATTTGATCAGTTCTATAAGTAGTGTGGCATAGCATGCCAAACTACCACAACATATACCCCACAACAAAATAGAGTTGTTGAGAGAATGAACATAACGTTGATGGAAAAGGCAATGAGCATGCTCAATGGTGTTGGGATCACACAAAAACTTTGGGTGGAGGAAGTTGACACTGCAAGATATCTGGTGAATATTTCTCATTCTTCATCTCTAGTCAACACAACTCCAAATGAGGTATGGTCTAGTAAGAATCCTTCAACTTCACATCTCAAATGATTTGGCTATGATGCATTTGTGCATGTTCCCAAAGAAAAGAGGGGCAAGCTTGACAAGAAGGTAATCAAATGTATTTTCATTGAATAAAAAGAAGGAATGAAAGGATATAAGTTCACGGATCTTGCATCAAAGAGAACAATGTATAGTCGAGATGTGGTCTTTAGAGAAGTATGAGGTAAGTCCAAGCATGAGAAAATTGTTCAGATCGAGAATGATCCTGAAAAGGTGCGATTTGAATTAAGGAATGAAGAATATGATTCAAATGAGTCGACTAAATAAGATGAAGAGGTGCAACAACAAACTCTAGTGGTAAGGAGGTCATAAAGAGTAATAAAACCAATCGAAAGTTATAGTCCATACAAATTTTGTTCGACGTTCATTTTAACTGCCACCAATGATGAGCCCAAGTTAGTCGGTGAGGCAGTCAACTCAGGAGAAGGCAAACTTTGGAAGGACGCCATGGTCAAAGAGGTGGAATCCTTGTACAAGAATGATACATGGGACCTAGTAAAGTTATGTAGTGGAAGAAATATCATCAGTAGAAAATGGGTATTCAAGAAGAAGATGAATTCCGCAGGACAAGTTGAGAAGTTTAAAGCTCGACTAGTAGCGAAAAGATATTCCCAAGTCAAAGGAGTTGAATTTGGTGAGATTTTTTTCCTGTTGAAAAATTAACTTCCATTAGAGTACTAATGTGTCTAGCTGCAACATTTTATATGGAAATATAATAGATGGATGTGAAAACAACATTCCTAAATGGGGACCTGGAAGAGGAAATTTACATGAAATCTCCTGAAGGACTTGTATTAAAAGCCAAGAAAGAGTTGGTGTGTAAATTGAAAAGATTCCTTTTATGGTAAAAAAAAATCACCAAGGATGTGGTGCCAAATTTTTGACACATACATCCTTATTTTGGTCTTTGTGAGAAGCAAATATGATCACTACATATATTCCAAGGAAGAAGGTGGGTGTTTCATATATGTAGCTTTGTATGTGGATGACATGTTGTTGATTGGAAAAAACATGGACACAATAAAGGAGGTGAAGAAGTTATTATCCTCCAAGTTCGACATGAAGGATCTCGGTGCAACTAACTTCATTTTGGGAATGGATATTAAGAGAGATCGAGCCACTAGAAAGATCTGGTTGAATCAGACGAAGTATATTGAAACAATTTTGAAATGTTTCAACATGCAGGATTGCAAATCGGTGAAGGTGCCAATTCCTGTGGGAGAAAGTCTAACTGTTGAACAATGTCCAAAGATATAGGAAGAAATAAAGGACATGTCACGTGTTCCCTATGCAAGTGTTGTTGGTAGTATAATGTATGCGATGGTGTGCACTCGACCAGACATTTTCCATGCAGTGGGAGTGTTGAGTAGGTACATGTCAACACTAGGAAAGTATCACTAGACAATTATCAAGATAGTATTTTCGTATTTGTGTGGCATGAAGGAATATGTTATATGCTACTAAGGAAAACCTAGAGGTGACAGTGGTAAATTATATGTACATGTATTTGTCTACGCTGACTAGGATGGAGATATGGATCGATGGAGGTCGACCAATGGATATGTCTTCAACATGTTCGGTGGAGTAATAAGTTGGATGAGTAAGAAAAAGGTGGTTGTAGCCTGTCAAGAATAGAAGTTGAATAGATGGGAGCCACTCATGGAATAAAATAAGCATTATGGATGCAAAGGTTATGTTCAGGAATCGGTTTTGAGCAAAGATCTATGAAGATAAGTTGCGACAGTCAAATCACAACATTGATGTAAAGACTATAAAGAGGCATGTTGTAAGGATATAAAGGGTAATATTGAAACTTTATATGATGAATGGATAATTGCCAAGAGTATGTAATTTAGAGGTTGTTGGTCATGCAGATGTAAGTCAGATGTTAGAAACAAAATATCGCAAAGAAATAAAATAAAAACAAATGTGGAAAATAAAACACAAAAGATAAAAAATACAATAGAGACACAGATATATGTGGTTCACCCAGTGTGGGCTACATCCACCAAAGAGATTTCCAGGTCCTTCCTTTATTATTATCTAGCAAATGAAGGGATACAACTTACAACACACTAGTTGTAAATTCCTCTTCTTTCTCTCACAGTCTCCTCTCTCAGGATACGATATTTGCAATGATGCATAGTCGCAATAAATTTCTCTCATAAAAGAGGGTTACCTTCTAGGGAAAAAAACCCTAACATTAATTATATCGTCAGATTTGCGACCTTATAATAAATGGTCCAAATTTAGTATGAAATTACAATATACATTTACAAGGAAATTTTTCCTTCGGGGGCACA
>ML789029.1:132000-146302 GCA_009831015.1 Picea engelmannii
CCCCCCCCAACGCCCCCCCCCCACGTGGAGGGGTGTATAGTATTCCAGGGTGTACAGTCTACATGGGGTATAAACATGGATGAAAACAAAGACCTATGAAGCAGGAAGATAATTAGGGTACACAACCAACAATCTCCCACTTGGAGACTCATCACAACAACTCCACTTCTATTGTACCTGCTAGACTATACTCCACCTTGGACCTGGAAATTTTCTCATCTTCACCTTCAATCTTGAAGACCAACTGAAAATGAGCAGGAACTCAATTTCTCCCTGGTTACTCCCTTTCTTAACATGTCTACAGGATTCTGGCTAGTATGTATCTTTTCCAAGTTCAAATGTCCATCTTCCAAGATAGATCGTATGAAATGGTACTTGAGCTGTATATTCTTAGTATTTGAATGGAAGGATGAATTATTTGAAATATGAATGGAAATATCATTGTCACAGTACAACCTACTATTCTCTTGCTTCTTTCCCAATTCCTCCATAAACCTCTGTAACCAAATTAAGTCTTTACTAGCCTCTATAGCAACAACATACTTTGCTTCTATTTTTGAAAGTGCAACAACCTTTTGCAGTTTTGAAATCCAACTTACTATTGTTCCACCTACAGTAAAAATATACCTTGTGGTGCTCCTCCTGCTATCTTTATCACCTTCCATATATGAATCAACATATCCCTATAAAATAATGTTTGAACCTCCAAAACATAATGCATGAGTAGTAGTACATCTCAAATACCTAAGAATCCATTTTACTACCTCCCAATACTCTTTACCTATATTGTTCATATACCTTCTCACAACTCCCACTACATGTGCAATATCTGGTCTTATGCAAACCATCGCATACATCAAGCTACCAACTGCTAATGAATAAGGGACCCTAGACATGTATTTTATCTCCTCTTATGTCTTAGGACGCATTTCTTTAGTTAATTTGAAATGTATGGCCAAAGGTGTACTAATTGGTTTTGCATTATACATTCTAAACCTCTCCAAAACCTTCTCTATGTACTCACCCTGAGACAATGTCAATTCACAATTATTCTTGTCTCTTGTTATTATCATACCAAGGATTTTCTTTGCAACACCCAAATCATTTATCGCAAATGAATTAGCTAGTTTCTTCTTGAGAACATTTATATACTTCATATTCGACTCTGCAACAAGCATGCCATCTACATACAATAGAAATATAATATAACTTCCATTTTCTATTCATTTAAATAAACATAATAATCAAAATTACATCTACTATAACCTTGTTCTGTCATAAACCTGTCAAACTTCAAATACCACTATGTCAGAGCTTTCTCTAGGCCATACAATCTTTTCTTCAACTTGCATACCAATTTTTCCTTCCCTTTGACCTCATACCCTTGTGTTTGTTGCATATAAATCTCTTCCTCCAAATCCTCATGGAGAAAAATAGTTTTTACATCTAACTCCCACAAGAATTAAAATAGTCCTAATTGAAGTCTTCTTAACAATAGGAGAAAATATTTCAGCAAAATCTATACCTTTCTTTTGTGCAAACCCCTTTAGAACAAGTCTATCTTTGTACCTCTTTTTTCCTCCATATTCTTCCTTCAACTTGTAAACCCATTTATTCTGCAATGCTCTTTTTCCTATAGGAAATTGAACCAAATCCCAAGTTTGGTTATTTACCAAGGAATCCATTTTCCCTTTCGTGCCTTGCTCCCACTTCATTTTAGTGTCTACCTGCATTTCCTCTTCATAACATTTGGGTTCACCATAATCATTCAACAATAAATAATACAATGAAGTAGAGTATCATTCATGGGGTATACTTAACTTGGTAGATATTCTAACAACACTTGCAGGAATTTGAGGTACTTGTTGCTCTTGTTGTTTTACATTTTTATTTTCTAGTACCTTTGGAATTTATTTTTTAATGATTTCATCAAGCACTGTGTATTTTGGTTTTTCTTTTTCCTGTTTCTTTCCCTACAAATGATCTTTGTACATGAAATTCTCATTGAATATGACATCTATACTCATAATTATTTAGTTATTTTCATAATCCCATAAGAGATAACCAAAATCATTAACATTGTATCCAATAAAGGTACACTTCTTGGATTTTGCCTCAAGCTTTGTTTTATTTTCTTTATCAATATGGAAAAATGTTTCACAACCAAAAGTCTTCAAAAAAGAATAGTTTACCTTTTTACCTGTCCATGCTTCCTTTAGAATTCCACCATCCAAAGAGATTGAAGGTCCTCTTTTTATTAAGTAAACAACAATATCTACAACATATTCCCATAACTGTAAGGGAAAAAGAGAATGAAATCTCATACTCCTTGAACACTCCATGGTTGTCTTGTTCATCCTTTCTAACATGCCATTTTCTTGTGATGTTCCTGGAACTATATTCTCTCTACGAATCCCATGGTATGAACAATAATCATCAAACTCCTTGCTACAACATTCACCTCCATTTTCCGATCTCAGACACTTCAACCTTTTTCCTGTCTCATTCTCAACCAAAAATTTCCATTTATGAAAAGTATCAAAAACATCTGATTTTTGTCGAATGAAATAAACCCAAGTTTTTCTAGTTGCATCATCAATAAAATTAACATAATAACGAGAAACACCAAGATATGATACCTGATATGGTCCCCATACATATGTATGCAAAAACTCTAACCTTTCACTCTTATTTTATTTTCCGACTCTGATAAATCTGACTCTCTTGTGTTTTCCATAAACACAGTGCTCACATAAATCCAAATCAATTTGTTTAAGATCTGGCAACAAATTTATTTTGTGAAGTATCTGCATCCCCTTCTCACTCATGTGTCCAATCCTATGATGCCAAAGTGATGTATCCACTCCTGTAGAATCTAAAGAGATAGAAGAGTCAATATTACCAGTACATAAATACAATGTACCTACCTTCTCTCCTTTTGCTATGACCAGTGATCCTTTGGTTACCTTCCACGCCTTATCTGTAAATATGGATATACAACCTTCACTTTCCAACTACCATGTTGAAATTATATTTTTCCTTAGATCTGGAAATGTCTTACCTCTTTCAACAAACACTCGTTTTGATGCAGGAGCATTGTCAGCAAAGCGCACATGGGGAGACAGCTCAACGCCCTAGCACACCTTTTGAGTTAAATTTGAATTTTACGAGTTGGTGTATCATGTAAATATTTTGAAAGGATTTCAAATTTAAGAATATATTTAATATCTGGGGGCTGAATGATCGCGTAAGATCGGGAGAAGATCATATTTTCCTTTAGTTAAATTAATTTTGACACAAATATGGAGCGTTCACCCTTATCTGTTTGTCACAGACATTTATTGTAATATGACTTAAGTAGCTGTAAGATTTTACTTCGAGAAGATAGATAGTTAGAGGAAACCCTAGGAGCCCTCTTGTATAAGTAGATGCATTGTACACCCAAATGAGGTTGCTGCAAATTAGTAGGAGATTGTTGTAATTTAGTTATTGCTGAATTTTAGTTGTTGTTGTTTATCATAGATGTAGCCATTTACATTTGAATGAATATAACAAAGGGATATTGACCCAATGCATTTTTGAGACATTCGAAACTCCTGAAGGCCAGAGTTTGAACGGATCACAGTCGTTGGCTGTGGGAGGGATGAGAACTGTAGGCCTGCCTAGGCGAGTTCACGGTTCGAGGTTCAGAGGAATAACGTTGCAACTATTACCAAAACAACCAAAGACCAAAGTATGAAGCACCTTTCAGGGTTTAACCCCCAGTCATATCCCGATATCACATGTGGATAAGGACTAGCGAAAAGGAGATAATGCTGGAAATTTTAAGATTTTAAAGCGCTAAGGAAAGGGGTACGTGGGTACCATATGACCCGTGCCTAAGGGGATAAAAGGGCATGTGTTAATTAAATTTGGGGCCAGCAAGGTCTCTAGGAGATAATTTAACTCAAGTGATTAAATATCCTTGACCGAGAGGTCGCGCAACCCCGAGGAGAGAAGGGGGGTTTGCATGAGGTTTCCATTTCTTTTCTTTATTTTTACCTTTCTCATTCCAACAATCTTGCATGGTGCATCATCACCCAAATGAACCTGTCCAAAGTCACCTTGAACATAATCTAGAAAATGTTTCCTATGGGGTGTGGCATGAAATGAATTCCCTGAATCTACTACCCAAGACTCAAAAATATTATCTATAGAAATAATCAAAGCATCTTGTAACACATTACATGTTACATTTTCTTCCTAATTTTTCTCCTACTATCCATCTCTTTGTTTCTTTGGAGCTGTGTAGTCTTTCTTCAGATGTTCTTTCTTCCCACAGTTCCAGAACTCTATCTTTCCCAATCTAGATTTGGATCTTCCCTTCCTATAATTATTTTGGTTCCTTGATCCATTTCCTCTATCATTTTGTCTTCACTTCTCCATGTTTAACGCATTACCTGATGTCTCACCTGTGTTTTTCCGTCGCATTTCCTTGCTAAGGATAACACCAAAAACATCATCAAATTCTAAAGTGTTTGAACCAGAGACAAAGTTACTTACAACCATGACCAAGCCGTTCCAACTTTCTGGCAATGAGCACAAGATTATAAGAGCCCTGACCTCATCATCAAAGTCCACTTTTTCATAACTTAGTTGAATAGTAACCATATTAAATTCATTTAAACGATATGCAACAAACCCACCTTATGACATCTTCATATTAAATAATATCTTCATTTGAAATACCTTATTGGACACCAAGGATTTTTTATAAAGTTTATCCAATGCATCCATCATCTCCTTCATTGTATTTTATTTTTAAATATTAAAATCCACCAACATTTCCAGGCTCAACCGTATTGTTCCTAGTGCCTTTCTATCAAGAACCTCCCATTCTTCACTCTTCATGGTCATTGAATTTTTTGGGATTCCACCCAATGGTAGGAATAGATCCTTATTATATAAATAATCTTCCATCCACATCTTCCATAACTGGTAGTTTTGGCCATTAAATTTCTCAACCCTAAACTTTCCATCTTCCGCCATTGCTCCCACTTGAACCAAGAACCTTCTTTCCCTATGAGTTACCTTTCTTTCTGATACTAGTTGTTAGAAAAACAGGATCACGGAGCAATAAAATAAAAACAAATTTGGAAATAAAACACAAAAGATACACACTACAATAGATACACAGATATACATGGTTCACCTAGTGTGGGCTACGTCCACTAAAGAAATTTCCAGGTCCTTCATTTATTATTATCTAACAAATGAAGGGATAGAACCTACAACACACTCTTTATAACTTCCTCTTCTTTATCTCACAGTATCCTCTCTCAGAATACAATAGTCATAATGATTCATATCCGCAGTACATTTCCCTCATAAAAAAGGGTTTCCTTCTAGGGAAAAAACCTTAACATAACTTCTACAGTCATATTTGTGACCTTATAATGAATAGTCCAGATTTACTATGAAATTACAATATACATTTACAAGGAAATTTTCCCTTTGGGGGATGAGCCCCCGAACCCCCTGGATAGGGGATGATCCCCCCAAACCCCACAAGGAGGGAAATCCCCCCCTGCAACCCCTTTGCATGGATGGTTTTACAGTATTTTGGGGTGCACAGTCTTCATGGCGTATAAACATGAATGAAAACAAAGACCTATGAAATAGGAAGATAATCAGGATCCACAACCAACATCGGATTGGCTACGGGGTTGTTCTTGCATAAGCAAGAGGTTATGATGTCAATTTTGTCTTAGGTATGGACCAAGGTTAGATATTTAACCTTTTATTCAGATTGAACAAGAAAACAAGAGAGAAGAACGCTCAAGGAATGAAGGTTTTCCGGGTTTGGGTTTCTAGGGTAAAATCTCCATGTACTATGTGATTGCTTTGTCATTTATGTTCTTGATTAAATTATTCTTCTTTTATTCTAGGTTTATTGTGGAAGTGTGTCTCATTTCTTGGAAAAATGATCATTGAGGAGGAAGTATACATAGATAAACCTCAGGGATTTGAGGTACATGGGAGGGAGTCTCATGTGTGTAGGGTTAATAAATCCTTGTACATACTCAAACATGCACACAGGGAATGGTATTATAGGATTGATGGATACTTATAGAGTATGGTATTTACCAAGAGTGACGACTATACGAACTTTTACTTCATACTTTTTTGGGTGTATCCACTCATCTTGGTTCTGTACGTTAATGATCTATTTGTCATAGGTGTAGATGGGATTATTGCAGGGTGCAAAGAAGATTTATCTATTGAGTTCGAGATGAAGTACAATGTCTTGATGCATTATTTCTTTGGATTAGAGGTATGGAAGAAATCGAGAGAGATGTTCCTTGGTCAAGGGAAGCATGCAGTTGATATCTTGAGGAGATTCCAGATGGAGGATTGTAAACCAATGGATACACATATAATTACCAATATGAATAAGGTGGCGGATTCATATTCAAAGTTGTGGTTTCCATGATATACAGGTAGTTGATAGGGTCCTTGTTGTATTTGGTCAACACCATGATATAATATTTTTTGTTGTGAACACCTTGAGTCATTTCATGGTGGAATCGAGGCAGGTGCATTGGATCGCAACAAAAGATGTGCTCAGGTACTTGAGAGGTATAGTGGAGTATGGATTAAGATATCTTGGAGGATATGGAGTGGAGTTGCAATGATATATATAATCATATTGGGAAGGGAGTGTAGTAGACATATAAAGAACCTTAGGGTGTTGTTTTAGCTTGGGATCAACAATGATTACATGGTTCAGTAGGAAGCATAATTCTGTAGTAATTAGTTCAATAGAGGAATAATATATGGCAACGAGTATGGCTACATGTGAAGTTATTAGACTTCACAAATTTATTACAGGTTTCTTTCATCAGGAGTTGGAGCCTACGGTGATATAATGTGATAATCAAAGTTGTATAAAAATCTCAGAGAATCTATTATTCCATGACAAGTCCAAGAATACTGAGATCAGATACCACTTCATCCAAGATAGGATCCAAAAGGGAGCAGTAAGGCTTCAATATCTTTCCATAGATGAGCTGGAAATAGATATTTTGACCAAAATCTTGGAGAAAGGGACATTTGTGTTCTTCAAAGACAAACTTGGAGTGGTGTAGAATACCTTCCTCACTAAGAGGGAGTGTAAATGCAAGTAGCATCGGGTCGTTATTTCCACATAGGCTTGGTGTCTAGCATGCAGAAGTCGTCCAAAGCCTTCTATCTTGGTAAATATACTTTAATTAAATGAATTATTAAAGTAAAGTATTTTTATTAGTAAATTGAGTTATTTTAGGAAATTCTAAAAGTTATCATTTAATATTAGTAATTAATCTCAAGTGAGCTAAGAAGTAATCTCAATCGTCAATCACTTTAGAGATTAGAAATAGACTATAACTCAATATTATAAAATCAAGGATAGAGTAAAGGAGAAGACACTTGATATGAATTTTGTTGAGGGATTTGACACAAAGAGGATTAGGTCACGAAGGACTGTGATTCAAGGAGATATCAGATAGGTCAAGGATAAGAGAGAACAAAGGTAGCCACATGTGGGTTTCAATAAAGTGAAGCCACAAGAAAATGTTACACCATACAGATATTTTCGTACAGTATTTTTGTACGTGTACGTGGCCTCTAGTGGATACATGAACGTATACACAGGTGTGTAGAAAGGAGAGTCATGTTTACCTAGAAAATCATGCAGATCTAGATCGTACGATGCAACAAAATTTCCCAGGTTTGTCTATAGTTGTATTTCTCTCAGTGGGCCATTATCCTTGTTATGGGAACCCTGATTTTAGCATAACGAAATCATTCTCAACACTTTTTTTCCCTCCAAGGGTTTTTTTAGGGGTATCTACCCAAAAATATTGGTGTTTATGTATGCATGATCCAGTTTCTAGTTTAGTTTTCACTATCTTTATTTGAGTTGAATATTTCAGCAGTGTATTTTATTTTGTGAGCTGATAATATGATTTGAAATAGGGAAATCACTAGATAACAAGATACCTAGGTGCTAGAGTAAGGGGTTTTCAACAATAAACAAACTGTGATTTGAACCCACCAACTTAAATCAAATAATGTATTTTATGTCCTAATTATTTCTCTTGCATTGAATATTATTTATGTAAGCTTAAAAAACTTATAATTTTACTTAAATAACGTTAAACTAGAAGGAGAAAGTGCGTTATCATATGACTAAGGATAAAACCATTTTTTCTACTCTTAATGAATGTAACACCAAAAAAATATTTGTTGGTGATGATAGATTTCTTAGTGTTGTAGGGTCTCGAATAGTTCAATTAGATGATAATAATTTCAATAATCTATTATGTGTTCCAAGTATTTTCTTCAACCTTCTATTAGTACATTAAAGTGCTCATTCAGGTGAAGGTAAAAAAATAGAGTTTTCATCTCACCAAGTTGTAATCAAGGATTTAAAATATGATAAGCATGTTCTAGCAACTAGAATTGTTGATGATATCACTAGGTTCTACAAATTTGAAAACTTTACGTCATCACCTTTTCCAATAGATTTTATTTCTCATAATGATGGTTTGAGAAAACCTTGGCATGAGAGGTTTGGTAATCTAAACTATCGTTCATTGAAACAATTATGTAGTCAAAATATGGTGACAGGTCTTCCTCTCATTTCTTGCAGAGATGGTGTTTGTGTCAGTTATTATTTAACACCCTATGATATGGGTTAAAGTTCACATAGAGAAGACACCCAAATAACTGACTCTAACTGAAAAAATAAGTTCGGGACATGTAACTAACTAACTATCAATGAACAAGAATATCATCTACTTGGGTTGTGAAGTTTGGAAAAGACTCCTCTTGCAAATCCCTGCTCCAATCTCTCACTCCAATAATTTCCTTGTCAAACTACACACAAAGAGAGACGATGTTGCAAAGAAGGTAGTTATAGAAATTAAATCCTAACTACATATACTAACTAGGATAAAAATGTCAATATTACAATAATCAAATGAATATAGTTTCTATAAAATAAGACTAATAACATGTCAATGGGATGGAAATGAGAGTTCTCATTTATTATGAACAAAAAGTAACATGAAAAGAGGTGATTATACTATATACCTAAGGTATTCAAAATAGACCGTCTATGTCAGATCAAGAGTAGCATATGACTAGCCAAAGGTGTTTTTTTAAATATTCTGAGGAATTTTGGGGAATTTTTGTCTGCAAGAGGGAGATGGATGTGGGACTTAGGAAAATAGTGCATCTATGCATATGATCTGGGAAAATATGCTATAACATATGCCCCATAATGTGTGAGGTTATAATGGAATATGGTGGTTGAAATACATTTTAAAATTACGGAGAAAATTGCGTAGTGGGCCTAGGAAACGTTCACCGAATACCGAACCAAAACAATTCTTGCAGAATAAATCAAGTATGATATTAATCTCTTCCCGAGGTAGGCATACACATTCTTAGGAGTGATGAAAGCATGGCTGCCAAATAAAATATAATGTGGATCCCTGAACTATGTATATAAGTAGTGATCATGGCATTGAAAAATGAGTACATAGTGGATCCATGTCAAAAGAGATCATAGCCACGAACAAATACACAATGGATCTATGTCTCAAAATAAGAGGAGGATAGATAGAATCAAAGAGATGAACAAAATGATCCTCCTCAAGTGTTAATTTCATGCAAAGGAGTGGTATTGTCCAATGCAACTCAACGAGGAGCATAAAAGAGATGATTCTACTATAGACCCGAGGTATTCAAAATAGGCCATCAATTGTACGAATCTACACCATGTGAATAAATGATCTGAATTCATATATATATAACACATTTTGATTATCTATCATTGATGTATACCATTAAAAAATGTAAGATAACTATCTATACTAATAATGGGCATCAAGGTATCTAGTACATTCTAGAAAGTGTGAATGAATGAGCTAATGTCGAACACTTAGAGAATCCATCGATCAAGGTACATTGATGTATTCCCACTATAAATAGAAAGTAAATCCACCACTAATGGCTACAATCCCCAAGGTAATAAAAAGACTCTAGATCTATATCCCAAAGAAAATGAGCTAGAGGTGATGGGAAGAGATCCACTGGAAGGAGCGAATTAAGGCATCCCCCAGCACCCAACATGAGGAATAAAAAAAGGAATTTTTTTTTAAAGGAATCAAACTAAATATCGGATGGACACAACACACCGTATGTTTCTCGCATGCACTCAATGGATTATTGCACAAAAGAATCCCTCTAAGAAATGGACAATAATAAAAACCACTAACATAGATGGGGAAATCCACCAATGAGGAAAATGGAAACTAAGGTACTACACAAATACAAAAGTGAGAATAGAGGTCTTAACATCGAACACATGGGAAACCGCTCAGTCAACGACAATTGATGAAATCCCATCTATTGAGTGCAAGGAAACCTATAAATGATGAAAATAGGCCCAAGGTGCTACTCTAGGTAAAACTCGCAAAGCAATGAGTTTTCATCGATAAGAGCTAACTCACCAACAAGAATTCAATGGGGGCCTTCCATACTGGCATGAGTATAAGATAAATATTCTTGTTGATTCTGAGAAGTACTTGACAACGGGAAGGCTGACATGAAATGTCAAGAATTTTGAGGAATGGTCGACGTAGGATAGAACTTCCCTTGAATGTAAGCATGACACATAAGTGACTTCATAAACATAGACTTAAGAATGAACAATGACATAAGTCTGCAACAAAGGAGGCATTAATAGACTCTTAATATGGACTGGAATAATAACTAGTCGAAGGAGTAAAGAATCAATGAACAAGGTTTTGTTTCCTAAAGCCATACTAAAACTGAATTTGTTGAGACAAAGACTCAAAAATAGTGCTTGGTTCAAGGACAACACGATTGTTGATAAACATATATTGAGAAATTGACTCTTTCACATCCTCTTTTTTTATGTTTGATTTTTTTGTCTTTTTCATATTATAAATACCAAAAAATAATAAAAGAATTATATGATACAGTGGAGGAAACAAATTTCATGGGAAAGAAAACTATTTCCAGGCATAGGGAACATACATATGCTCAATGCAAGGAATGCATGCAGGATATGGAGACTTGGGGGAATGTCTCCTCCAGGGATACAACTGTCAAGTCACAAAATAAATAAACCAAAAGGTTAACAACTCAAGAGGATGTATAAGCAATAGGATACCGACAACAATTTCCAGTTGACATTAGGCTCAAAGGAGAAAGAAGGAAAATGCAATGCAATATTACAACTTAATCCATAAATGTGGGAGCCTCATGTGTATTGGCTAGAAAAAGATTGAGAAGAAATTATAATGCTTCATTGCAAAGGCATGGTGGGACTAAATAGGGCTCCCAAGCCTACAAAGAAGTTTAGCATGGGCACCAAAATGGCCAGAAAGACACTAATTAGGGAACCCATGAAAAATGAAGCCTCAACCACATAAAATATGACACCTGTAATCAACTGAAAAGGTTTGTGTCACAACTTAGTGGGGTTGACCCTAAGGTAGAGATGAAAATGATGATGATGCAAAGTGCTCTATCATATATTCCACAATGAAAATAATACATGCCAAAGAGTCAAATGTGGGTCCAAATGATGGGAAAAATCTTAAAGAACTACTTTTCAACATCAAACCTGAAAAATTTTAAATCCACACTCCATCTGCAGGTTAAGGATTAGTACTTTCGATAAAATAAATCAACAAGGACTCCAAACTATGTAAAAGTGGGTAAGAAAATTGTTTAAATAATAAAAACATCACATTTTACCATATCATTTTCATTTTATCTAAAATTGCACTTTGGTGGAGAAAAGAAAAATCCTCAAATTTTAATGAAAGATTGTGGAAGCTACATCCATTGGAATCATAAAACCAATAGGACTAGGCAAGTGGTCATTTCCTCCTTTTCAATTTTCACCATTCCATTTTTTAATTTAGTCAAAATTTGGGCTTGGTAAGATTTTTTAAAGTCACGGGGGGTGCATATGCTCTTACCCTTCTCACATGTAGCATATATGTTGCATTCTACACGCGTGTCACTACAATAGGATGTGTATATACATGCATGTTCACATTATAGGGCACATATGAGGTCGTAAAAGTGGAAAAATACGCACTAACCTCACCCATTTGACTTGATGCAGAATGGAAATGATTTGGAAAGAGAGAGAGAATGAATAAGTTGATAACCAAGTAGTAGATGACCAGGAGGTAGTGGCTATGCTTCATAATTGTAGTTTAAGGAAAATTTTCACCTTGGGAAACACGAGGGTACAAAAATAATTATTGCAGGCATTGGTGGGATATTGGAGCCTTGACCATGATGTATTTACATTGGATGAACAACCTCTGAAAACTAAGGTTGAGGACACTTGAAAATAAAAATAAAGAAAGAAATAAAGAAACTGACTTCTCTCAGGTGAGGCAACACCTAGAGGCCATCAAAGCAAATCCACACACTATGTTTTTATTAAATCAATTGAGGAGTACATTATATAGGATGATATTCGATTTAAACGGTTGGAACCGACCTCTAACAAATAGGATCTAAATCACAACTAATATCCATTATTTCTAAGTCTCCCCTTTAATGGAGAAAGGATTGACATCCACACCTAACATCTCCCTAAAAATTTCAAATTTTATCTTCCCAAGAGGCTTAGTGAAACTATCAACAACATTTTCACTAGTATTACAAAACATTAAAGAAATGTCATTAGACTAAATCTTTTCTTGAACAAAATGAAACTAAGTATCAACAAGCTTTGTCCTTGAATGGTAAACTGGATTATTTTCCAACTTGATTGAGCTCTGGCTATCACATTTGATTACCTTAGCTTTCCTTTGTTCTTCTCCAACATCTTGAAATAGTCTTCTCAACCAAACAACTTCAAAGGTAGCTAGACACAAAGATTTATATTCTTCCTCAGTGGATGAAAAAGATACAGTAGGTTGCTTCTTACTGCTCCATGAAACAATCCCGGATCCAATGCCAAAGGCATAACCTATAGTAGATCTTTGATCATCCAAATTTTCAACACAGCCTGAATTTGAGTAACATGTCAGCTCAACATCCAATGAATCAATATATTTAATACCATAATCAATTGTGTCTTTGAGATACCTGAGTACCCCTTTCGATGCATTCCAATGGTTTTCTAGAGGTTTTGCCATAAACTAACTTAAAACACTAACAAAATATGCTATGTCAGGTCTGGTTGTAGTGAGATAGTTCAAGCTTCCCACCATTTCTCTATACATTGTACCATTTACCTCCTTCAAACCATCATCATAGTAAAGTTTCATTTTCTGTTGCATTGTAACATAAGAAACTTTACACTGATCCATTTTAAAATTCTTAAGTACTACTCTAATATATTTACCTTGAGACACAAAGGTTTGACCAACATTTCTCCAAACTTCAAGACCTAGGAAGTAACGTAACTCACCAAGATCTTTCATTTCAAATACCTGTGACATCTACTTCTTAATTCCACTAATCAATTTTTCTGAATGTCCTATAATAATTAAATCATCAACATATAAGGAAATCAATACAACATTCCCCTTTTCATCAAACTTGGTATACAGATTTGGATCACTTTTGCTCCTCATAAAACCTTGCTAAAGAAAGAAGGAATCTATCTTCTCATATCATGACCTAGGTGAATGTTTCAGTCCATACAATGTTTTCTTTAATTTACACACTAAATGTTCTTGACCAATTTTCACAAACCCCTCTAGTTGAGTAAGGTAAACATCCTCCTTTAACTCACCATTCAGAAAAGAAGATTTTACATCTAATTGGTGAAGCTTCCAATGGTACTTTGTAGCTAATGAAATTAACAATCTTATAGTATTTAATTTAGATACTGATGCAAATGTTTCTGCATAATCAATGTTAGGGACCTAACCTACCTAACCCCTCAAGTGGGTAGAACAATATATTTCCATGTAATAAAGGTCAATATTAATAAGGCCTAGCAATAAGGAGGGATAAGTATAATGTAAGAAGACCTAATAGAAGATTCCACTTCTAGAAGTATATTCCTCTAGATTGTTCTTTTGGATAGATAGATTTAGTATAAATAGGAATAGAGTGTATGATAAGTTTTTTCTTGGATATTATTGTAATAGAGCTCTACTCTATTGGAGGTTTCCCTCTCGAAGAGGCAAGTGAACATTGCTCTCAGTAATCAAAGTGACCTTTCTAGTGTTATTCTGGTATAATTTTGGTATTATTGTGGTGTTGTTCT